>SNQJ01S0018042.1:357727-401249 GCA_010110895.2 Picea sitchensis | reverse complement strand
CCTTCCTCAGATCCTTGTGACCCTTCAAGGTTTATATGGGTTGATAGTACTAATTGATGTTATTGGTTTTAAAAATCAGAAAACAAAGAAGGATATGGCATTAACATAATTTTTTAACTTGCGCAACCATGCTTAAATGGAACCCAAATTATTGAACCACTATGTGCAAATGACGAACTTAGGCATTGAGTTTATCTTCATATTACCGAGTATTTAATTGATATCGTGTTATGATTCCTCTCACAGTTATGGTGACATCTATAATTAATACCAATTATGATAGTGTTTTATCGATTGAGTTCTATTATTTATGTGTTTAAGTAGGATGCTTTTAATGGAATTGAAACAACATTAATATTATTTGGAAATTGTAATTGTTGATTGTTGGCCAAATTCTTAATTTATTGACATTAATTGGGGAGTCATGGGGCTTTGCTTGTGGTTGGGATTCTAATTTTTTTTTTCTTATTGTCTATCCTCATTTAATTCTTGTCATATGTCGTATATGGTAATTGTGTATTTTACTTGATGTATAATGGGTGATTTGATTAGATTTTCTTGGGCACCATGAAATAAAACCTACGATTATTCTTGCGCCTTGGAATTTACGTGAGGAATGGTTTTTTTAGTAATTTAATTTACCTCTACACCTTTAAATAAAGTTGAGGAATTCTTGTTTAGTAGTTGATTCTCTTGCACCTTGAAATATGATTGATGTGTGATCGATTAAGAAGTTTCTTTAATGCGTTCCACGAGAATAAAATGGATAATTATCTTGTGCCTTGAATAAATGGGATGTATGGGTGTTTAGTTTACTTTTGCGCTCTGAATAAAGTTGACGACACTCTTGCGCCTGAAATTTAATGTGATGTATGACTGAATGTATGTGATTAGATTTCCTTATGCAATGAATAAAATTGATGATTACCCTTGTGCCTAATAGTTAATGTTGTTGTATGACTAGATAAGTAGTTAGACTCCTTTGTGCCACATAATCTTGTTGATGTGTAATGATTTAGTAATTGGATTTATTGCATCTTGGATTAATGTCGATGTATAAATTATTTAGTAATTAGATAATCTTGCATCTTGATATTAAATGTTGATTTATGATTGGTTGTGAATTTCCTTAATCTTGCACCTTGAATTTAATGTTGTTATATGATGAGTTATGCGATTGATTTCTCTTGCACCATGTTTAATTGATGTTCATGATTGATTGATTGATCTAGTTGATGTTTGAAATGATTGTTAGTGGGATGTAGACACCTCCTTGTTCCTCAGAACAGTCGCCAACCGTAAGACCTTAAATGTTCAAAATCAATTGGATCCTGGGCTTGAGCATTGCTTATGTGTCCATAAGGTCCTAACCTTACAAGGTAGGTTGGGCAAGAAGTCATTTTATATACATTATCTGATTGATCGTTGTTTTAAATTGTTTTAATATGATTATGAAGTGCTAAGTGGTGACGCTATTTATGTTTATGTGCCACTATCCTTTTTGTTGACATGCTGAATAAGTCATTATTGATTTCAATGATTAGTAGTTGGTAACTCTTTTACTTATGACATAGTTGATTTTGTGTTGCTATGATTTAAATTGTTGCATCAAATTCCTAATGTAAAATATAAAAAAAAATACCTTTTATGCTTCGATTTCCTTTTCGTAATGGAGAGGGCATTACATAATTCAATATTTAGGGCTTAATAAGGGGTTTTATACTTAGCATGGGGATTTTTCTAGGTCTTAATGTTCCCCTCCCTTCAAACAAGTGTTTTCATCAACACTTGATTAATTGTGGGTGTTTCTGCATGAAAAACGCATCTTCCTATGTCACCTCTTCCAATGGTAGGGTCTTCCATTTGATGAGGTACTCAATAATTAATTGATTTCGCAGCTACTTAATCCTTGTTTCAATGATTGTTTATGTTTCTAGTATGATTTTTCCTTCTTCATTAATATCTGGTAAAATAGTTTAGATTGGGGTCTTTTCACTGATTACCTTTGTTAAGAAAGAAACATGGAAGATTGTATGTACACATGAACATGGCAGAAACTTCAATTTGTAAGCCATATCTCCAATCCTTTGTAGCATGTTATAGGGCCCTGTTGATGCTAGAAAAATGCCCCATTCCAACATTAGGGAGAATTTCCCAATGGCAGGTCCCAATAAGACCTACTCTCATTTGGTATGGAAATATCCACCAGTATGTGGACCTGGTTGTCGCTAGTTAAATGGATTACTCTTTGCAGAGAGATTGGCTCATTTAAATTTACGACAACTGATCCAGCATACCTATGGAGGTTTCCATACCAAACATGATCAAGTCCGATTGGGACCCAACCTCACAAAATTATGCCTCAAGTTGGCATGCATAAGTTTTCCTATGTCAATAAAATGACACTAGAAGGAGGGCCAAATGATAAGTTGACCCTACAAAGTCTTTCTTGTTAATGGTTTATACCTATCAATGGATCCTTTCCAAATCCCTATATAGATATGTATTTATATTTTTGTACCTCGTAACACTCCTAGAAATATAGTTAATCTCTTGTGAAAAGTTAAATTTGATGGTGATGGTGAAACATATGCATCTGCACATATCATTATGTTATGCTTGATTTGTTTTACTTAGAATATTACTCGTGAAGGTGTCATATGCAGGGTTTTCACTCTTACTTTTGAAGGCCGGGTCAAAATTTGTTGTGAGACTTTGTTGGCCACCTCTATTCACTCATGGGAACAATTTATGTGTGATTTTTTTCATTCTTTTGAGAATTAGTATTATGATTAATTGTGTGAGGAAATATTAGAGCTTAGGAAAGAAAAAGATGAATCTTTATAAGTCCTTTTTTTAAAGGTTTATGCATATTTTATATATATTTAATTTGGATGTTGTGCCCTCTATTGGAAAATATCTTCTACAATTATTTTCTCTTTCTAATGAACAATATCAGTTAGTGAGTGAAGAATCAAAATCATTCCTTAATTCTAGTTTAATGTTGATTTGGATTCACATGAATATGTTGAGGATACTAAAGATTTGGTTGGACAATGTATGTTCGGATATTTCTTCACTATGGGGGATATAAATCAAAGATAAAATATTTTTTCAGAAGAAGCATATGTATCCTCCCACCATTCCATTCCCCTAGTATTTCCTAGTGATGAAAAAGAACCCTCTTGTGTAGTAAATTTGAGTTCATATTTTTTTGTAGCTGACACAAAGGAAGGATCTCCTGCTGATAATGAGACACTTCGGGTTACACTAATGGTTATGCCAGGTTCCCATTATCTAATTATATCTTTTCCATAATAGGAAATGAAGGAGGAAACTATGGAGAAAGATGAAGAAACATGTCATGTGCTAGAAAATCAGACATCTACCACATGATGGATCATATTAAGTCTAACTTATGTTTTCATTATTGTGGTGTGGAACACTCTTCTCTTATTTTGACTGAGGATATTCAAGAAGAACTTATTGAGGTCACCACCTTAAACCATCTTGCTGATTTTCTCCTTGAGACCATTCTTGAACCCTCTTGTTCTCAAAATTCTTGTGATTTTCTCTTATCTTTACCTAATAAAAATGAACATCAATTTGTCTTGGATAACGTTTTATGTTCAGATTTTTCAGTGGAGCTAGAAAGGAATGCTTATTAGTCAATTGGGAAAAGAAATGAACACACAAAACATGATACCTTCGTAAATAAGGAAATTAGAATTAATTCATGTTGATCTTAGTTGTTGTACTGTTGAACTAAGAAAGATACCTATCCTAGTTCAACTAAGAAAGATCAAGAAAGTTTTCATGTAGTTACTAAATTATTTGTTGAGCCTTCGTATTCTAAAAATTGTTGTGATTTTCTCCTGTCTCCTAACCATGAGTATGTTTTAGAAGATATTTCAGGTTTACATATTTTAAAGGAGAAAAATAATCAAGATGCTCAGTTAACTCAAGGAGAATAAATAAAAACACAATGCATACCATTTTTAATACAACAATTTACACCTTGCTTAGAAGAGGATAATAGTGCTAAGGAAGAAGGTTTTGATTGTGAAACAATTCATAGTGTCGATATTACTGATTTACAATCAAAACCAATCATAAATGTGCTTAAGGAAGAAGAGATACCATTCAAATAGACTCATATTGAAAAGTTTTATCTTTCTATAGAGGCATTTCATTCTTGTACATCTTCAACATTATATTTTTTGTACCTTAATATTTTTGATAGAGGTGTTGTGCAAGACACTATTTATGATCATTTTTAAACTCATTCTACATGGACAAATTTTGATAAAGTAAAAGATTTTAATAATGTACATATTGAAGAAGGAGAGGATGCAACCTCTTCCCATGAATCTTTTAGTTTTCTTCCTTATCATCTTTTTTCTTGTGAAGGAGAGAGTCGTCTAACAAATGTGTTTCTAAATGAGTCTTCTATTGGCTTATCTACATTTATAATTAATAGAGAGGCATGTTGTTGTAGTAACCAAATGGTTGATATTGAGACTAATAAATGTAATGAAACAACAAATTTTAGTGGTTTCCACTTATACATTGATCATATATCTTCAACACTGGCAAGAAACTCGAAGTTCACATCATTTGGTCACAATATCTTGTCTCAAGTTGCTAGTTATGTGAAATATGATCCTAGAGAGACTTTCCAAGACAATGAGGCACTTTGGTTTCGGTCAATGGTTATGTTAGGTTATCATTATTTTGAATTCTCCTCTGGAATTGATTATAACATCAACATTAAGACTCTCTCACAAGGTACATTCCATGCATATTTCATACATGATTCTATGAAGGTGTGCTACTTTCCCTTGAACTCCCTCCACCAATTTTATGATAATCATTGCAGATTTTATGATAGAATTGAGGAAAGGTTAGAGGGATCTTACTTAGCTAGATTTCTCATCTATAATAACTATGAATTTTTTGGTATGATGGATAGAGGTTTATATAATTTAATTTCTTCTATTTTTTGTCTATTACTACTTCAAGTTCTGCTACTAATTTTTTATCAACATGTAATTGTAGTTTTGGAGTTACATGGATGACTACATTGGAATTACAATTTCACATAGTTCATTTTCAGCGAGGGTAGTGTAGAATAGGAGTAAGATAGATTATACTAGTTTATTTTCTTTGCATATTTGTTTACTTTACTTTTGATTTATGTTTTTCAATAAATTTAGATGTAAATAAATATCTATCCTTATGGGTAAGGCTTCATGTTTCTCTTCTTTGAGATGTACTCAATGTATAAATCCTTCGTGACTGATTTTTAATCTATTACAACTATAGATTATTTTATTTTTAGTTTTTTAGATCAATTTAATTTTGGTTTCTAGCCTCTAGCCAGTTTGTTTTTCACCTTATTCTTTTAACTAAGTCGGTTGAATAGTAGAATAATTTCCTAGACGAGAGAGAAAGAAATGAGGGGATTTCATGTTGATGTTTTCCCTTGAAATAGTTTTTGTGTAAAAAAAAATTTTAACAAAAAGGAAACGTTTATTTGTTACACTCCCAAAAACATTTATCTATGTTTGAGTAAATGTTTTGATCAATAATGGCAGTCATGTTTCTTCTATAACAATATTTTACAAACAAATTGTCATATTACAAGAGGAATTTTTTAAAATGAAGAAAAGACAAGTTCCCTTTTGTTATGAAAATGAGCACTCACATATTTTCAATCTTCATCTTAACTGAATTCTGAAAGGAAGATCTTTCTTAGTTGGACTGTATTTGAGTTTTGATTATGTTGTCATGTACGCAATGATTATAATTTTTTAGTGTTAAAATTATTTCCATCTTAAATTAATCCCACTCTAATTAATTTTAATTATTTTTTATGTTTATTTTATCATAGGCTTGTAGTTATGCATATGGATCTTTCCTAGTGAGTGTTGTCTTTGATTACTTTCATCCAGCATGGTTTTAGTATAGACTTAGCTGATTTTTATTTTTGAGTTTTTGTTTTCTTTGATCAATTTTAGTTTTAGTTTCTTTTCCGCTTGTAAATAATCTTACTTTCAATTGAGTGAAGTTTTCCTATCAAGATGACATCTTTCTTAATCCGACGTTATTCTTGTATACAAGAAATATGTTCTAGCTACTAGCAAAAACTTTCTTCCCTACTAATTAGAAATATATTTGACAACTAAGGATAGAGTTCCTCTATAAATGTTTTGTTGGGATATCTTTGAGAATTGTTTTGAGAATCAATCATTTTAATCACAAATTAAATGGTTGACTAAATATTTAATCCTAGTCCTTTTGATCAATGACAATTTCAAATGTGGTCTTTAGCACAACTTTATTGGGAATCATCTTTCCATCATGTGGAATTGTTGATCTTGAGTCACTTTGGTTACACTCTTGACTAATCTGATTATTACCATGGGATAATATTGTACTCCTATTTCATCACATAATAATGTTGAAATAATTTGGACGATTGGAGTTAACAATCATCCCTTTTAACAATGAGGTTGTGGATATCTTAGAAGCAAGTGTCAACGTAGTTTATAAGATTGTAGGTCTTGAAATTTTAAAATCTATTTTACCAAAACCTTAGCCATGATAGTAAAGTTCATGGGTGTTGTTTCTTGTAGCTTATGAGTCTTTGGATTTTATATTTTTGAGCATTCCATGAATCCAAAATGATAACCCTTGTAAGAGTTTAAGTTTATTCATAACTTGGAAGGAAAATCCTATTTGGCTTAGTTGGAATAGGGATTTTTATTTGATATCAGTCTTAGGAATTTATTCATCATGACTAACATCAACTCATAGCTTATTAGAAACTATATTATGATCATCTCATTCAATTATGGTTTCTAATCTTATCTTTCATTCGCTTATGATTGGAGAATCATTTAATATGGACCATTATATAAGATTATTTATACTATATCAATATTTTCCTAAGCACTTCCATATCCATGGTAATTTCCTATTTCCAATCAGGAGGTTGAAGATAATAATAAGAATATTAGAAATTCTTATCGTTAATGACAAGATGCAATAAATACATTAGAACTAGATAATTTTTCCAAGGATTGAAATGCTACATCAAACAACAACACTAAGACTCATGTTGAAGGAAATATGTAGGAAAGGACTCGATGCTTATTTCTCAAGAGGAAGGTTATGATATTTGGATATATTAATAGAATGGGAATACATAAATGTTTTCACTAGAATTATGCATTTACATAATTTATGTTCATTAAGTGCAGCTTAAGCATAGAGTAGCTGATCCAAGAGGGTTTGGAATTCTCACAGAGGTCTAGGAGGATCTGGAACGCTCCCAAAGGTCCAGGAGGATTTAGAAATGCTCAAAATTTTATCATCTCAAATTCTCTTGAAAACAATTTCATTTTTTATAGCTCAACAATATATGTCCAACATTGCAAAAATCGCCTGAAACGAAGTTTATATGAAAAAATTATGGTCGGTCAAAGTTCATGTCAAAAGGGGGAAAAAGTCAAAGTCAAGGTGACACATGTCACCACTGGAAGGATGACACGTGGAATTCATACATTTGACTGGGCAAGTGATATGGAAATCATACAGTTTAATTAGTTCAATTGGTATCGGACACGTGGCACAGGTAGATCAATAAGCGACTACCACGTGGCACCCTCCCATTGGCCCTTTATGGTTAAGCTTCATCAAAATTATAGGGGTCGATGGGGGTCAAACCCGTGACCTCCTAAAAAATTACACCAACATCCTTTGCCATTATTCCATCGCATTAGTACTTAACTACATATGACATGAAATATATTTGAATTTGTTTAAAGGTTTATTCAATGAAAAAAGGGTCCAAGGATAAATCCCCTAGACCATGGTTTATCTGAGTTTCATGTAAACAATACCTATATTCACGGGGTTAATAACTATATACCAACAAATAATGAAATTTTTGGGGTGGTTCCCAACCAACATGTTATATATGTATTATAGTTACAACAAAAGTGTTGACGGGCGAGAGGTTTGTGGGATTGAACTCATGACCTCTTCCCCCACAAACCAATGTTTTAACCAACACACCCAAGGCACCTTTTGTTTCAGAAATAAAAAAATATTTTATTTAAGTTTCCCTTGAACTTCGAATGGAGGTTAGGGCTCACACCCTATTTAACCAGTTCACGAACTGAAGCACCAACACACATGACATTACAGAGTACGATTTGGTCTCAGAGTTTGTGCCAAAGGGTACCAATACTTTTGGATTGCACCATAATGCATGCCAATAGGTGCCTTAATGGAATTATATGATGTTTATACTCATTTTTCTTGTAATTTTGCAAGGAATTAGATGGCATGCTTTGTTTCTGAGTTTGAGAAACATGTAAAAAGTTCATTGCAAAAACAAAAGCATTTGAGCATTAATAAAGTGGTCTTAATTGGAAGCAAACTCGGAGACGTAGCCCAAATTAGGTGAACTCTGTTAACAAACTTGTGTTTTTTATTTTGGTATTGTTCTATTTTCACTCAATTAATTTGCAACTTATTTGTCATTAAAGTGGATTTGGATAGATATGTAAATTTACATGTTTTATGCAATCAGTCAAACAATTGTTATTATTTCAAATCAAGTTAGATGTTTATGTGAATTAAATAATAATTATCATCTAAGTATTTTTTTGATCAATTTGGTATCAGAGCCAGGTTTTGACAAGTGTTTGATAGTGAATTTTTACAAAATCCATATTCAAGCTTGGTAAAGGAAATCTTGCAAGTTATAAGCCAGATATTCAAAGGATATTTTGAAAGAAAAATATGGATTCCAAAGGAAAGGAAGGAGAATATCCTCCCATGAGACCCAAGGAAGTTATAGCTACACTTATCTCAATGAGGTAAATAATAGATTATTTATATCGAATAATTCACAAGACTAGTGATGGAGAATCTTCGGTGAAAAAAGAAGGAGGAGGTGAAGGTGGTGAACCTGAAGAACCCTCTTCTCCATCATCCTCATCATCATATACCAATGGAGAATGTGAAAATTCTTCACATAAGAAGAATCCCTCTCATAAGTCTTCTTGTTCTCATACTCATAACTTTCTTTTATTTAAATTGGATGTCAAGTTTGAATTGCCAATTTATGATGGAGAATTGAATGTAGAAATGTTGGACAATTGGATCAAGAAAATAGAGGTATATTGCAGGGTACAAAAGATCATGGATGACATTGTAAAGACAAAATTGGATACTCTTATACTAGGTGGCACATCCTTGATATGGTGGGAAAGTAAGACACAAGTTGATATCATTTAACAGGGTAAAGTAATTTATTCTTGGGATGAATTTATTGTTGCAATTAGAAAACAATTTTATCTTTTGGCTTACATGCAAACTGCAATTATGGAATGGAAACATCTCTGACAAGGAAAAGGGGAAAATGTCCAAGTATATACACAAGAATTTAAGAAGAAATAGTTATCTTTAGGAATTCATTTATATACTCTTCTAAAGTATATTGGTGGCATGCACTCCTATCTTCGCCACACTATATTGATGTTTAACCCTACTAACATTGATGAAGTGTCAATACAAGATAATCATATGGAGGCTAGTAAGGGAAAGCATGTGATTGAAGATAATAATCCATACAAGTTCGAGAATAAATAGAAAGTAAAATGTAAGAGTAAGAAGTTAGCTACAGTAAATAAAGATGAAGAAAAACCTACATGTTCTCACTGTAAGAGAAGAGGGCATCAGGAAGCACAATGTTGGAAGTTGCATCCAGAATTAAGACCAAAGAAGTTCTAGGATAGGGAAACAAAATATTGTTGCATCAGCTCGACAGGATTTGGGATCCGATTCAAGAGATGAATATAAGATCATGGAAATAGGAAGGAAAGGTATATATACTAATAAATCTAATTCTTCAGTTCAATATGCTAAATTGGAAAGTGTTATTGATCAAATGAAAACAAAAGAGATTTTTCAAGTCAGGGTTGTAGTAAAGAATACAAATATAGATACTTTGTTCGGCAATGGATCTCAAATTAAATTAATATCTAAATCATTTTCTAAGAAGCTAAGTTTAAAGATAACACCTCATAGAAAACCATATCCATTAGGTTGGGTGTGTGACGATGCTAAGTTGCAGGTGATGAAGCAGTGTAAGATCATATTTGCAATTACAACTAATTTCTTTGATGAGGTTGAGCTAGATGTTGTGCCTCTTGACATTTGTGGCATTGTATTGGGTATTCCATATCTATTTGATAGGAAATCTATATTTTATCGTGAAGAAAATAAATATCACCTTTTCAAATATGGGATTGAATTCATTTTCAGAGATCATCGTATTAAAAATAATGTTTCTTTAGTGAGAACAATACAAATGAAGATACTTGTGAGTTCTAGTAAAACTTTTGTTCTCATGGTAGTGAAACAAAAAGAAGAAGATATATCATATGCTTTATCAGTTTTTCATCCATATCATAAAAAGGAGTTGGTAAAGTTCAAATCTAACTATGATGAGTTATTCTAGGATCCTACAGGGTTTCCTCCTAAGAGGGAGATTGAATAAGAAATCTTCTTGCAGCAGGATGCTCCTATTCCTAATATT
This sequence comes from Picea sitchensis, assembly GCA_010110895.2. Classification (NCBI taxonomy): domain Eukaryota; kingdom Viridiplantae; phylum Streptophyta; class Pinopsida; order Pinales; family Pinaceae; genus Picea; species Picea sitchensis. The sequence continues at coordinate 390,634 of SNQJ01S0018042.1, read as the reverse complement.
GGTATGTATAGGTCATCAGTTATAGAGAATTCAAAGATAAATAAGTAAGTTTAGGAGATTCTCAATAAATGAATCATAAGGTCTAGTTCCTCTCCATGTGGTTCACCTATTGTATTAGTTCCGAAGAAATATGGTACATGGAAGATGTGTATTGAATTTAGAGAATTGAACAAGATTACGGTAAAGAACATATATCCTCTTCCTAGAATTGATGATTTATTGGATCTGTTAAATAATTCTATTCATTTCACTAAGCTAGACTTGAAAAGTGGTTACCATCATATCATATGTGCAAAAAGTGATATATGGAAAAATTCTTTCAAGACAAAGTAGGGATTGTTTGAATGGTTGGTTATGCCATTTGGTTTATGCAATGCACATGTGACATTTATGAGGGTAATGAATGATGTGTTCAGGACATAAATGGATAACTTTGTCTTTTTCTACTTAGATGATAGTTTGATCTTTAGTTGAACATGGGAATATCATATAATGCATGTCAACATAGTGTTTAAACTCTTGAAGAAGGAGAAGTTGTATATCAAGATGTCTAAATGTGAGTTTGGTCAAACTTTTATGGTATATTTGCACTACATTGTAGGGAATGGTCAACTAAATATAGATCCTGCAAAAGTAGAAGTTATTCTAAAATGGCACAAGCCAATTACTTCCATAGAAGTCAGGAGCTTCTTAGGAGCAATACAATACTGAAAGAAATTCATTGCTAATTTCTCTTTCATAGAAGATCCTCTGCATGCATTAAAATTGTAAAATAGGTCTTTCAATGGGGAGGCAAGTAGAAGAAATCCTTTGAGACATTGAAGGAAAAGATAAGCACCACACTATTTTTGGATCTGCCATATCTACAACAACCATTTGAGATTCAAACTGATGCAAGCGAATATGCCATGGGAGAAGTCTTGATTCAATGAGATAAACATATATGTTATCATTCTGAGATGTTTAATCAAGTAGTTATTAATTATCCAACATATGATAGGGAATTTTATGTGTTGGTAAAAAGTGTTAAGTGGAAGCATTACTTAATGGGAAAGGAGACAATAATTCATACAGATCATCAACCAATACAATATTTTCAATCACAGACCAAGCTACAATAGTCATGACATTTTAGGTGGATGGGTTTCTTACATCAGTTTCATTTGTTAATCAAGTATAAGAAAGTTATCCATAACAAGGTTGCAGACATGTTGGCAAGACCGATGATTAATTCTTCTTTAATACTAAGGTATAATCCCTTATATCATGAAAGTTATGTTGAACAACATACAAGGGATAATGATTTTAAGGATGCATATATGGCTTTAATTCATGGAAATGAACAATTATATTATCATGTGCATGAAAATTTATTATATTATCTTGGAAATCTTTGTATACCAAGGGATGAAAGAATAAATGTAATTAGAGAAGCTCATACATCTCCCATTTATTTTCATTTTGGGGCTGGTAAGAAAGTAGCACTATTACAAAGATATTGTTATTGGCCTCGAATGAATGAAACAATTTCCAATTATGTAAAAGGGTGTGTTATGTGTGCCATAAGAAAACCTAGCAATATAAAGTTGGGATTATATATTCCACTTACAGTACCTTCTCAGCCATGGGAAAGTATATTGATGGATTTTGTAGGGGGCTTGTCGATGTTCAGAATAGGTCATATTTATTTATATGATGTCATGGATAGATTTGGTAAGATGTGTATTTTAATTCCACGCAAGAAACAGGTCATAGCTCAACAAACAACACATATGTTCTTTGCTCATGTATGGATTAATTTTGGGATGCCTACTTTTATTATATCATATTGAGACTCTCACTTTTTGGGGAATTTTTAGTCTCATTTATGGGAGCTTATGGACACTAAGTTAAATAAGAGCACAAATTTTCATCCACAGGCACGCGGAAAGATAGAGATGGTAAACACAAGAATGGTACATTTACTTCGAGGATACTGGAACAAGCATCCTAATTTATGGGATGAACAATTACCTTATGTATAACATGCTTATAATTGTGCCATACATTCTTCTAATTAGATAACTCATTTTGAAGTATGTTTAAGGTACTTGCCTAAATCACCTATGGATTTTTGTTTTGGAGAATCAAGTAAAGAAGATAGAAATGATGATACAGATAAAGCAAAGAAGTTCATTCAGAGGATCCAATAGGCACATCAACCAGTATAGGAACATTTGGAGAAGAGCTAATACAAATATAAGGCTAGGCATGATAAACATAGAGTTGATCATCAATTTCAAGTCGGTGATCAAGTATGGTTACATATCATCAAGGACGAAATGAAGGGTGAAGGTAAAAAGCACATATCAATCCATTATGGTCCATTCAATATCTTGGAGAATATTGGTACTGATTCCTTTTGATATACCATCCTACATGAAAATGTATTCAGTGGTAAATGTTGAGAATTTAAAACTTTATGAACCTCCCATGATTATGGATAAAGATGAAGTATTCAGGTTCTAACAGTTGATTATTTTTCTCCACAATACTTAGAAAAGATATAAGAAGATATTATTCTTGATAGAAGAATTAGGAATTCACAACGAGGTGATGTGGAATATCTTTGATTTGGTCTTAAAGGGGTAAAACCAAGCAAAGAAAATTGGATCGAGATTGGAAGGTTGAGGGAGATATACCCTCTCTTAATTGTTGAAAAATCAAAAGATTTGGTGGTCCAAAAGGTTTCCAATGGGGAGGAATGATCTAGGAGGATCTATAATGCTCACAGAGGTCGAGGAGGGTCCATAATGCTCACAAAGATCTAGGAGGATTTAGAAATTCTCAAACTTTGATCATCTCAAATGATCTCAAAAATTACTTCATTGTATAGAGCTCAGTTATATCTTTCCAATGGCACAAAAATATCCTCAAATGCAATTTGTATGCAAAATCTATGGCTGGTCAAAGTTTAGGTCCAAAGGGGCAAAAATTCAAATTCAAGGTGGCACATGTTACCACTGGAAGGGTGACATGTGGAATTTGTACATATAACTGGTTAGGTGATATGGTGATCATACATTTAAGTGGTCCAACTGGTATTTGACACATGGCACAAGTAGACCAATAAGAGATTGCCATGTGGAAGCCTCCCATTGGCCCTATATGGTTAAGGTTCATCAAAATTATAGGGGTCGATGGGTTTCGAACCCATGACGTCCTACAACTTTACACCAACATACTTTTCCATTATTCCATCACATTAGTATTTAACTACATATAACATGAAATGTATTTATTTTTGTAAAGTTTTATGCAGTGGAAAAAGGGTCGAGGGATAAAGCCCTTGGCCCATCCTTTATCTGAGTTCCATTTAAAGAATACCTAAATTCATGGGGTTAATAACTATACACCAATGAATAACCAAATTTTTTGGGTGGTTCCCAATCAATATTATTTATATTTATTATAGTTACATCAAAAGTTCCGACATGGGAGAGGTCTGCGGGCTTGAACCTGTGACCTCTTACCCCAAAAACCAATGTTTTAACCAACATGCCCAAGTTTCCTTTTATTTCAGAAATCCAACAATATTGTATATAATTTTTCCTTGAACTTCAAATTGAGGTTAGGGACCACACCCTATTTAACCAATGTGCAGACCGAGGCACCAACACACATGACATTACATAATAAAATTTGGTCTCAGAGTTTGTGGCAAAGGGTATCAAGACATTGGGATTGCACTATAATGCATGCGAAGAGGTTACTTAATGAAATTATATGAAGTTTATACTAATTTTCTTATAATTTCGCAAGGAATTTGATGGCATACTATGTTTCTAAGTTTGAGCAACATGCAAAAAGGTCATTGTAAAAACACAAGCATTTGAGCATTAATAAAGAGGTCTCAATTGGAAGCAGACCTGAAGACATAGCCAAATTGGTTGAAATCTGTTAACAAACTTTTGTTTGTGATTTTGGTATAAATTTTCTATTTTTTCTCAGTTAATTTGCAATTTATTTGTCCTTGAAGTGGATTTAGATAGAGAAGTAAATTCACATGTTTTATGCAATCAATCAAACGATCATTATTATTTTGAAATCAAGTTAGATGTTTATGTGAATTTAATCATAATTAGAATCTAAGGATTTTTCGGATCAGTATATTAACATAATTTACTTTTAGTTATTTAAGTTTAGTTTAATTTTATCCTTATTTTTCCTTTTCATACTAATTTAATCATATAAGGAAGAGTTGTTTCTTTCAACTGTTAACTAGTTGAACATAAGTTTCTCTTTTGTTGTGCATATTGAAAAATTCATGGTGTAGCTAGCAACTGAAGTTTTTCTCTCCTTACAGACTTGAAATATCTGGGAAGCTTAGGAAAGTGTTAATTTAAACTTGTATATACTCAAATCACTTTGCAAAATTTTGGGAACTAACCAATCATACTTTTACTGACTCAATAGTTGATTAGAAATCCAATCTCATTTTTATTTTCCAATCATGATTTGTGATCTAATCCTAAACATAATCTCTTAAAAAAATGGTTTCTGGAGTCCCTCTCATCTCATCATGATTATTTTTTAGGGCCTCCATAGTTTTAATATCCATTCTTTCCTCATCAGATTGAATCATTTGAATCTTTGGAATTAATAATCATTTTTCATAGTAAGGAGAAATTGATACTCTTAAGAAAGATAGCTGATACAAATTCTAAAATTGAAAGTTTTGTGTTTTGAAATGTGTAAGAGACTTAATAATTGCAGTGATTCTAGAGGGTTGGATGTTTGTGGAATATTTCACGTGATTGAATTTAAAGTCTATTTTGATTGAGAACTTCCATTAACCTGTGTTGTCATGTTCCCGAAAAATTTAATTATTTCACCAAATGAAAGGGAAATTTTCTATGTATCAATTAGATCAGAAAATTGTGTTACAAATTATTCACTCGGTTATCAATTCCTATGACCTTACCTGTTTTTTCCTTCCATGTTGTAAATTTTACCCTAGGAATATTTTTGTTGGGATTTATTTCATATGGTTGACCTATCTTTCTCAATACTTTCCCTTGTGTTATTTTCTGAGTTTTCATTTAAGGTTCTTTCTTTGAGGATGTTCATGATTTATACCATGTTGTTTGGATTATAGGCTTACATTTCATTTGATTTTTCTTTTAATGGCTAACATGGTTTACTTTTTTTTTTTCTTTTAGTTTAGCTCGTTTACTTTATTTATTTTTATCTGTACATAATTTTATTTCCTTCTTTTCTTAATTTTTCAATCATGGAAGTGGGTTTATACTCTTATCCCATTAGCTGTGAGTGATAAAATCATTGGAATGATCAACATTAATAATCAAAGAGACAATGAATATCTTAGTGAACAAAATCACTACAATTTATGAGATTCAAAAAGCCTGTGTTTTCATAATATTATTTCACTAACACTTTATCCATGGTTGTAAACTTAAAGGTTGTGAATTCTTGAATTTATTCAATTTTTTATCCTTGAGCATTTCAAGAATTCGAATTGTTGTCACCATGAAAGGTTTAAATTTATTGGAATAGGGAGTTTGATTTGATATCAATTTTATTAATCATTATTCCTCATAATCTTTTTGATTTGTTATTTCCAAATTATGTACTCGATCCTAAAAGTCATTCTTGTTGTGTTTATTTTGTATAGAAATTCTATCTAGGGAAGCTTTTCCCATATTTTAATTTCTAGAGATGGAATGCAAATTCTTTGCAAATATCATTCATACTCTACTACTGTCCTAGATTTATCCCATGTTGATATGTTCCTTGCTTACTTTTCAGTTTCGTTTTGTTTTACTTGGATGACTGATGTTTTACATTTTAGTTTTATTTTACTTGGATGATTTACATTTTACATTTTTTGGGTTTCTTATAGATTAGTTTTATTTTCTTTTCATGACTTGATTCTTGAAATCAACACTTTCCTTTTTGTACATATTGTTTTCATCTCTTTTTTGGAATGATGGTATCCCCTGATATGATTTGACTCCTTCATCTAAATTCAGGATTAATCTTTGATTTTGAGTGTGGGGAAGGTACAACTCTAGTCATACATCGAAGACATTATTACAAGTCTTGCAATTCATGGGATACTCTATCTAAAAAAAGAAACCTTCATAAATTTCTTAGTTGTGGATAGTTACTAATAGTTGTGGTAGAACACATGTGCCTACTGAGCATATAATGATAATCCATAAGTAGAGGAAAGTTTCTATTTGTTTTTTTCTTTGATATCCACTCACTTCACATTTATAATATGGCTACTACTATGATGGTTCTGGGGGAAACATGTGGGTTAAAATTAAATGCATAGCATCTAATTAGCATACTAAAGAACCTTGTTTATCACCTCAGTTTATATACATTGATTTGCACATGTAATACCTATATACAAATCTAAAAAGGTGAGAAGAATTTGAAATGAAAAGGAAGTTTAAATCACTATTAATAGTGTGGGAAGTACAAGTAAACCCATATGGGATATGGTTTCTCACTAGTAGTGGGGATATGCTTGTATGGTACCGAGGAATCTTCGTCGAGGCTATCGATGCTAACTAGAAGTGAAGAAATGATGGGAAAAGAGAGATGAGGAACACACTTATGCAGATGTTGGCTTGTTATAAAAGTGAAAATCCATGGTTAAACCGAAACCAATAAGAAGTTTGTATATTTTTAAATAAAATACCTCGCTAATTAGCTCTTTGAAAAGGGTATTTTAGGTGGAAAGTACTTCAAATATTGGGTTATATATTTTTGAAATTTGACATCATTGTGGTACACATAACCTTTGGGAAATTGTTTTCGATTTTGGAGCTTATCCTCAAAATTCAGATTAGAAGTAAACACCCTTGATTTTTGTTGACAAATATAACTGGTTCTTCCAGTGTGTTGCCATTTTTTGTCGCCACACAACAACAACCCTTTTATTTTTCTTTTATAAGAAAAAGGGAAATGGTCCCCTACTAAATTTGAACTCTAATGCCTAATCCACTACTACTATAAGCGTATTGAATATAGTTTATCTACCTTGGAGGAGGTTAGGGGCTTGGATATTTATTGATTGTTTATCTTCGAGGAGGTTTTTCATGACCAATAATATATTTGATCTCAATTTACTTTCAAATTTTATTCATAATACCTTTGATTTATAATGAGTTTTTGATCCTTGTGTGATGACATTGACAGGTTGTCTTTTGAGCCTTTTGCATTAACTGGTTTTAATGGATTTAAAGGTGTATGCCAATCTTATATGATTGTATGGTTTGTTTCTTTGTTTTATGAATTGAAGGATATGGTGTTTCCTCGTGCATCCTCTTATACTATCATCTCACTTAGAATCATGGAGAAGTGAATGGTTGGTTTGAATGAATATCATATAGTTACTTTGTGTATTGTATCTTTTGCCATTATATTCATGCTCAAACTCTCACATGTTAATCAAATTCCTAAGTTTAAAATCCATAATTAGAATAATATCATCTTTAATCTTTTCCAAGGGTTGGAGATATTATTTTTATTATATGTAAACAATCATATATGGGGCCAAATGTATATGATATGACCCCAAGGGGGGGAATCTATTGGGATAAATGTACAAGTAATGTGCAATTATATATGTAATAGGGTCAACCTAATAGTAAAGGGTCCTCATGTGTAGTGTGTGAATAGGTATATATAGAGATCATGTCTTCATTATTGTGCACATGTGAATTGTGATTTTTGAATGTATTTGGTTATTTGGAGGAGGATCTCATATTCTCTAAAGATTTATTGTGTAAATTATCTCTCTTATCTATATTGGAGTTGTGCTCCATGCTCACATTGTTGTACATGGTGTGTACTTCTAGTTTATTCCGATATTTTAAGCCTTTGAAACATAACATTTGGTATCTGAGCCTAATTCTGATGTATGAGTGTTATGACCCAATGGGAGCATATATGGGGCTAAACGTATATGATATGACCCCAAGGGGGGAATATATGGGGCTAAATGTACATGTAATGTGTAAATATATATGTAATAGGGTCGGCCTAATAGTAAAGGGGCCCCATGTGTAGTGTGTGAATGGGTTTATATAGAGATAATGTATTCATTATTGTGCACATGTGAATTGCGATGTATGAAAGTATTTGTTTAATTGGAGGAAGTTCTCTGATTCTCTAAGGAGTTATTTTGTAACTTATCTCTCTTATCTATATTGGAGTTGTGATCCACTTTGACATTGGTGTACATGGTGTGTACTTCTGGTTTATTTTTATATTTTAATCATTTGGAACATAACATTTTGTATCAAATCATAATTGTGATATATGAATGCTATGACCCAAGGGGAGCATATATGGGGCTAAATGTATATGATATGATCCCAAGGGGAGAATATATGGAGATAAATGTATATGTAATGTGTAAATATATATGTAATAGGGTCAGACTAATAGTAAATGGGCCTCATGCGTAGTGTGTGAACAGGTATATATAGAGATCATGTATTCATTATTGTGCACATTTGAATTGTGATGTATGAAAATATTTGGTTATTTGGAGGAGGTTCTTGTAATCTATAAGGAGTTATTGTGTAAATTATCTCTCTTATCTATATTGGAGTTTTGATCCACAATCACATTCGTGTACATAGTTTGTACTTTTGGTTTATTATGATATCTTAATCATTTCGTTCATTACATTTGGTTTGACAGCATCAATCCTAGGGTTTTTCTTCTTCAAGCAAGTCAACTTGTGATTTTTTATATAAGTTTATTTTCTAAGATGCTTCAGATAGATAAATTTATAGGTTAATTAGAAGACATATAAATATACCTGTGGTAAAAACTTCAAGTTTTGGGTCATTGTACTTTCGAAGATATAGCCCATGGAAGTTAGGGAATTTTACTAGCCCTGAAATCCATATCAAACGAGTCATTTTGGGAATTTCCCTATAAATGTTTCTTAGTGATTTTTCAGACCACCAAATTTCCAGAATAATGATAAAATATAGCACATTTCACCTAGTAAAAAATTTAGAGTTTGGATCATTTTAATTTTTGAGATATAGTCTGTGGAAGGTAGGATTATTTGACTAGTCCTATAACTAGTCTCAAATAGGTGTTCTGGGTAAAATAGTCATATATTTTTTTAGTGAGGATCCAAATTCAGTGCCACTGGTTTCATTTGAAAGAGTATATTCCATAGTATTTTTGGTACAAATTTCATAATCAGGTATTAAATATTGGACATGTGGCATTCTGTACAATTTCAGTCTCTAGAAAAGGCCAAAAAGAAACAAGGTTTCATAAAGTTACCATAAATTTCATTTGGCACATCAAATTTTGGTTATACCTAAGGAATTGTAGAGAATACATATCATAGTACTATAGACCACAATTTAAGACTCATTGGGGCCAAAATTTATGAAATACATCAAAGGGAAGGTCAACTAGAAGGACAGACTCCAAATCAGGGTTTCAAAGGTATGTTCACTTAAAACTGTCATAACTTTTGATTGTGATGTCTGATTGAGATGATTCAAAATACATTATAAAAGAAAAAAATTATTGTATTGCATCGTAAAAGGTATTATAACTATTTATATCATTATAATTAATATATTGAGGTTGTAAGTTGATGGTTGGAGTTAGACCCCAATTAAGAATCAATGACAATAAATAAATTTACATGAGATGAAGATAAAGATGAAGATGATATATATGTGTGTGTGTGTGTGTGTGTGTGTAATGTCCCCAACCACTCACAGGCTGGGAAATTCCACTACATTTATTCTTTGTTACCAAACTGTAACATACCCAACCTCCCATCGTGAGGCATTTCACACCAAGAATGCATCTCTTGAATGATTTGAAAACTATGATAACACTTAATTAATAAAGAAACATGAAATACATACATGAAATGATCAAGATTCATACCACAACATAAAATACATGCACAATATACCATGCACAACGTTAACTACCAATCATGCATATTATAGGTATAATCTTAGGTATAATAATTGATACACGGCGAAAATAAATACATAAGCAAAGGAAACCATAACAAAGAGAACTTGTATTTTATAAATAAGACACCAACTGGATGCAAACCAAGGACGTTCCATCCAACCACAAACATTGTTGTTCCAAGTCTCAAAAATAATGTCACCCTTAAGCCAGGGCTATGAATCCACAAGGACAGTTCTAGAGTGTTACCTGGCTTCCCAAACCAGTCAACACTTAATCTATCATAGACATCTACAACACTTAGAGAAATCCAAATACCCAACTCTCTTCTACCTAGCCTACACCACCCAAGAGAATAGACCTCCACCCTTCTTTTCCATGCAGTACCTGAGGTAGTCCCTCTCCATTGAAGGCTCAAGTGAAAATGGTCCAGAATATCCACGATGGGACTCTCAGGACTCATAGATGTGATCCAAACTAGTCAAAAGCCAAGAATCTTAGACATGCAAGCCTCAGATCATGGCTGGACTACACCAACAATCTCTACAGCCCACAAAACCATGACTTATCTTCATTAGTTCGTCCTCCTTTTCCAATCCAAGGCATCAAAGTGAGGAAACACAAGTGAATTAAGGGATGGACGGAGTGCAGACTCCACGAGAGAGGATGAGTAGTGAAAAAAATGGGTGAATGAACAAGTGAGGCGACCAACAACAACACCAGAATGAAGAACATGATTGAGAGTATTTTCCAATGGGAGAACGAATGAAGGAATCAACCAACCCCTCCCATAGACCAGGGATGAGGTTTTTGTAATTCGTGGGGATCAAGAACCTCTTGGTCTTCCCCCAAGAGCTCATGTAACTGATTTCCCCTCCCTCACATTACACAAAAAATGGGTAATATAAAATAAATAAGAAATTATCCCCATATACCCCTCTCTTATGGAATCATAGAACCCTATAACTCTTATCCTTGTTAGTCTAGCAACCAACGATGTATTTATTATTAATAATGATCAAAAAATTAAATTTCTTAGGCACACTGGCCTTTTAGTAATTGTTTGGGCACTATGGCCTCTCAACAATGTAACAATACATTATTTAATATGGGGGATAAAAACCAGGGCTGTTACATCCGCTCCCCCTTATTTTGGCATTGTCCTCAGTGCATATAGAAAACAGGAACCAAAATTCCCAAAATTTATTCAAAAAGATGTGGGTAATTTTCCCGCATAACATATTCATGCTCCCAGGTAGCATCTTTAGGATCATAGCAGGTCCACTGGAATTTTACCAGCTCTTTAACTCGATTCCAGATCATTTTGACTTTTATGTTCAGTATTTGCATTGGCTAGACTTGAAAGTCTCCCTCTGTCTCTACCTGAATCAGATGCCAATCAACAAATGGTTAGGATCATGTACATATTTCTTTAGCAAAGAGACATGATATACATTATTCACTTTCATGGAAACATGCAATGAAAGCATGCATGCAATTGGCCCTATTATGCCCAATATCGCAAATGGACCATAGTATTTGGCTAGCAACTTTGTACAACTTCCCAACTTCAAAGAGATCTTCTTGGGATTTACTTTCAACAACACATGCTCTCCTAATTTAAATTCTCTTGTTGTCCTATTCTTGTTGGAATAAACCTTTTTTCTATCCTGAGTTGCCTTTAAATTATTCTTAATCTTAACCATCTGGTCTTCCATTTTCTTAAGCAACTCCGACCCAAGTACCACTCTATCTGCTAGGTTGTCCCTACTTATTGGAGTACTGCACTTTCTACCATACAAGGATTCAAATGGGATCATCTTCAATGAAGCTTGATACCCATTATTATAGGAAAACTCAACCAAGTGCAGGTAATCTTCCCACTTAGATGGCTTATCCATCACATACATTATTAACATGTCTTGAATTACTTGGTTGACCCTCTTTGTCTACCCATGTGACTGTGGATGGCATGTTGTGATAAATTTCATATTTGTACCAAATCCTTTGAATAATCCTTTCCAAAAATTTGAAGTAAATTTAGTGTCTCTGTTTAAGACAATTGTCCTAGGTATCCCATGCAACCTAGAAATTTCCTTCATGTAAATTTATGCAATTTTAGTTGTTGTATGAGTTGTTTTTACAGGAAAAAAAAATAGCATCCTTTGTCAATTTATCGACCACTACTATGATTGAATCGTGTTTCCTTGATGTCTTGGGAAATTTAGTTATAAAGTCAATGGTTATCACTTCCTAGTTCTTCTCTAGAATTGGTAATGGTTGTAGAAATCCCATTAGGTGTTTGTGCTCAACCTTCACTCTCTGACATTCCATACACCTGGTGATGTAATCAACAACATCCTTTTTCATTCCGAGTGAAAAGAATTGGATTCTTACTGCTGTAATTATTTTCTGGTAATCGAGATGTCCATCATATGGAACATTATGCATTTTCTTTAATACCAAATTCCTAAGTTCTCTAGAACTAGGAACATAAATTCTATTTTTATGCATAAGTAGTCCATCTTCCTTCATCCCATACTCTTTCACTTTATGTTGCACATCTCCTTGCTGTCAGCTTTCCTTTACCTATAGGTAATGTTGATATGTAACAAAAACATCTAAAATTATGCTGTTCAAGTCTGATTGATGCATACTGACAATTGTAGCATGCATGAGATGCACTCTTCTACTAAGTGCATCAAAAACTTTATTTTTGTTTCCCTTGATATGCTTGATATCAAAGTTGTATTCACTTAAGAATTCAAGCCATCTTGTTTTCTTGGATTTCAAAGTTGGTTGATAAAAAATATACTTCAAACCATTGTGGTATTTTCTTAATTCAAATCTCTTCCCCATGAGATAATGCCTCCACATCTTCAATGCATGAACAATGGTAGCAAGCTCCAAGTCATGCATGGCATAGTTCCTCTCATGCTCCTTAAGATTTCTAGACTCATAACAAATGGAATGTCCATTTTGAGTGAGGAATCCACCAAGCCCTTCCTTACAAACATTTTTGCATACAACAAAATTCTCATTTGGGTTAGCAATATTCAAAGTAGGTGCACTAGTAAGTAATTCTTTCAGCGAATTAAAATTTTCTTCACACTCAAGTTTCCATTCAAATTCAATTCCCTTCTTTTTCAAAGAAGTGATGGGATGAGAAATATTAGAGAACCCTGCTATAAATATTTTGTAGTAACCAACTAACCCCATAAAAGACCTGACTTCTGAAACATTCTTGGGCGTTGTCCATCCTCTAATGGACTCAATCTTCTCAGGGTCTATTGCTATACCATGTTCTAAAATAATGTACCCCAAATAATGGATCTGTTCTCGATAAAAATAACACTTACTCATCTTGGCATACAACTAATGTTCTCTCAGCACTTGCAGTACCAGTCTTAGGTGATGTTCATGCTCTTCCTCAATTTGGTCATCAATTTGGGTAGAGTATACTTGTTCTTTATTGTAGACTTATTCAGCTGTCGAAAGTCAATACACGGCCTCAAGGTTCCATCTTTCTATTTGACAAAGAGTATCGGTGCCCCCCAAGGTAAAACACTTGGTCGTATGTACCCTTTCTTCAACAATTCCTCCAACTACATTTTTAATTCTTTTAACTCTAGCGTGCTCATTCTGTAAGGTGTTTTTGACACCGAGGCATCTCCTGGCACTAGATAAATAGAGAAATCTATTTCCCTTTTTGGGGCAACCTTGGTATTTCTTGGAATACATCCTCAAATACTTGTAGTATCGATAAATCTTCAAGGCTTGGCCCTTTTGTCTTTTATGGCTCCTCCACATGGGTTTCATACAATTGACACCCTTTTCTGAAACATCTCTTCAGTTGTAAGGTTGAAATCTCCCTTATAGAGATGGGTCTTGGAACTCCTTTCACAGTGATTTTCTTTCCATATCCATCAAGACATGTAAATGTCTTTCTATGATAGTCTAGGACAACATGATGCTTTTCCAACCAATCCACTCTAATTAAAATATCATAAGACCCCAATGGTATGATATTTAGATCAACACTAGTATTCACACCATTAAGACTTATGGAACAACTTTTGACCACCTCATGGATTCTCCTTTTGGTTCTAGTGGCTAGTTGAACCAAACTTGATTTCCCAAGATTACTCTTATCCAAATGTAATATATCCACTATTTTAGGATCAATGTAACAATGAATTTCTCTTGAATCAATTATAATAGAAATAGACTGATTTATGATCTTACCTTCCACCTAGATCATGTTGGATTGGTAATTTTTTTATCGATCATCTAAGGCTACATAAATCCTTCCCATGTCTTCAAATGTTGTATCCTCTTGGATGTTGTGCATAGTCTTCAATGTGTCCTTTATGTGCTAGAAATACTTGTACAAGTGATATTCTTTGCATCCCCAACATTGGATTGGTGGTATTCCCCTTTTTCTGAGGGAGTCTTCAATCTTGGAATCATCCTTAGTATATTGATCTTGATGATTTTTATTATGCTCATTTCTATTGAAAGGAGGTTTGAATCCCTTCCTCCTCTGATTAGACTTATCCTTCTTCTGGTCCTTCCAATATTTATGCATGGACTCTCTGCCCTTGCTCATACAAGTATTTAGCCTTCCTAATGGCCTCAGTCAAGGTATCGGGCTGATCATACCAAATCGTTTCTTTATAAAAGGATGGTAGTCCACTCAAAAACCTATATATATTTACCTTTTCATTGTTTATAACCCAACATAATTTAACAACCCCAAGAAATTCTTCTCATATTCAGAGATAGTCATGATTCCCAGCTTCAGTTCAAAGAACTCTTGCATTTTCTTATCATAAAAATGCTCTGAGAGGTACTCGTTCTGTAAATACTTCTTAAATTTCTTCCATGTGATCCCATTTTCATCAATATGTTCAACTTGCCTCAGTTGATGGAACCACATTGCATCTTTCCCATGTAAGTGGTAGGTGGAAATTTTGGCTTCTAGATTTGATGAATAGTTGTGCAATTGGAAATATATCCCAAGTCCAAGAAACCATGCTTCAACATCATCTTCCCTTTCTCTTTCACCATCAAAGGATGGTGGCTTGAGCTTCCTCAACTCTCCTTGCAAACTATCCTACTCATGTATCCTTCTCTGGTACCTAATAGGAGACACCTCTGGACTTCTTAAGGAATAATTAGATGCATAAAAATTTCTTCCTAAGTAAGGAGGTGAGTGGTGTCTATGAGCTCTACTAGCACTTCTGGAATAACCAGCTCTTCCACGATCATCTCTTCTTTCATGACACATGCCTTATTCCTCATGCTTTGAGCCATTATTGGCTTGACTTTTCAAGTGATTTAGGCTTTGCATAACTCGATCATTTATCTGAATTTTCCCTCTCATTAGACTCTCATTGTCTGCCTTGTAACTATGCACTTCTATTTTCAGGCTCTTCACAGTTTCTAGAAATGTTTCTTTCTCCCCTTGGCCCTAGCATCCATTGGATTCTGTCTCTACATTGTCAATTCTGGTATTCTGGCCTTTGGACTCTTTATCATGGCTAGAGGCTCCCTCTCCTTCTTCCATTTCCTCAATATGAATTCTAAGTTGATGTGTGCAAATACCTTAATTCTGCAAAATGTGCAAGTGACCATTTTGTTGGAATTAAGCATATGATAACAAAATTGTCAATAATGCCATAGATCCTTTCAACTCATGAAGAATTTATACAAATAAAAATTCCATGTTATCCCTTGGATGATAAAAAAATCAATTCTTCATAGGCACTTCCTTCAAACAACTTTCCCATGTGACCATGGCTTGAAACAACAGACCAAATCCTTCTTGGCGCATTTTTGTGTTAAAAACACTATATCGGAGATCGTGTGGTTGAGAATCGATCGAGGGATGAGATCGACGGTCAACAGGAACTCCGAGACTCTAGGATTTGGGAGTTCTAGAATTTCCACCCTCTCAACTCTTTCGGAATGCAAAGTCTCCGGACTGCAAAATTTATTGCCATATATCTTGTCCTGATCGATGGCTAGGATTCCTTCGCAGCTCCAACTTTGGGGCTTTCCCAAGCACCTTTCCATGGATGTCCTGAAGTTACAAAGTATCGGAGTTCCTCTCGTTCTTCCACATTTCACCTCATGATCAACGATGGATATTAAATATGGTCTTCGGGAGTTCTCGACCCAAGTAAATTGCACTCAAAATATTCAGAGTACCAGGTCTCTGGACCTTGGGAGCTTACGCCATCTGTCTACTGTAATCAAGGGCTGAGATGGAATTGCACCTTTGATAGTCCTCAAACCCATTGCTTATGCCTTGAATCCTCCAGAGTGCCTAGTCTTCAGACTATGAGATCTACTACCACATGGCAGCAAATACGGTACGAACACATGGCCCTATCTGAGAGTGACATGTGTCATATACTAACTAGCATGAACGGTCTTTGGAAAACATGAAACACTATGACATTTGGAAATCTCCATGTGTGTCCATGTCACACTAGGTGACGCTAGCATCCCACATCACTCCAGTGCCTCACACCTTCGGGGCTTCAGAACTTTGGGAGACTCCTCCCCACTGCACCAAAAATCCCCCGAGCGCCGAACTCCCGAATCGAGTGATCTGCAGACAAGTTTCCTCAAACATGAACGATCTATATTTACTCCAGGGGTTTGGGACTTCAGAGGTTTCTGCTTCTAAGCACCACCATACCCCTAAACTATTGAACACCGAACTTACGACCCTTGCTAATATTTAGACACATGTACCTAAACATGAAGGGTCCATATTTACTCTGGATTTTAGGGCTTCAAGAGACTTTCTTCCTGGCATCTTAAGGGCTCACTTCTCCCCGAGTGTCGAATCTCTGAACTGTTGTGAGATATATGGATCACACTTGTTGATACACAGATCAGATGATTGGAGTCTGATCTTCTCCACTTTTCTTCACCTCCTGACCTGTCCTTGATCCAACAACCCAATCTTGTCCTTGGCCAAATCCAATGGTCAAGTACTCCTCCTCATGATCTACGATGTAGATTCACTATAGGACTTAGGAGCTTCGAGGTTTTGGGCTTCTTTTATGACAAGGAACTTGAAACTACCAAAGCAAAAAAGTTCGAAGGACTTGAGGGTTTAACCTTCATGCTCTTTTCCCAGATCTAACAGCTGTGAAAGATTCATATCCTTCCCAAATATATCCTATGACCATCATGGATTCCCAAACCGCTACACCTTCTTAGCTTTCAAACACTGTTAAGGTGCACTCTCAGCACCTTCTAGCACTCTACAACTCAATTTTTCTATGAAATGTTTGCTCCAATCTCAGTTTAAACAGCCCACCTAGGCTTAGTATTGGAAACATGATCTCTGATACCAATTTTTAATGTCCCCAAACCACCCATAGGCCCGAAAACAGCACTACATTTCTTCTTTATTACCAAACTGTAACATACCTAGCCTCCCACCAGGATGCATACCACACTAAGAACCCATCTCTTGGCTGATTTGGAAACTCTGATAACACATAATTAATAAATAAGCATGAAATACATACATGTAATGATCAAGATTAATACCAAAACATAAAATACATGCATGATATACCATGCACAACATTAACTAGCAAGCATGCATATTATAGGTATAATCTCAGGTATAATAATTGATACGCAGTGAAAATAAATACATAAGAAAAGGAAACCATAACAAAGAGAACTTATCTTTTATAAAGAAGACACCAACTGGCTGCAAACCAAGGATGTTCCACCCAATTGTAGACACTATTTTTCCAAGTCTCAACAACAATGTCACCCCCGAGCCAGGGCTATGAATCCACAAGGATGGTTCTAGAGTTTTACTTGGCTTCCCAAACTAGTCAACACTCAAGTTCTCAGATGCCTCTCTAGAACTCATAACAATCCAAGTACCCATCTCTCTTCTACCCATATTGCACAACACAAGAGAATAGACCTCCACCCTTCTCTTCCACATAGACACTGAGGAAGTCCCTCTCTATTCAGGGCTCTAGTGCTACTAGTCCAGAATCTCCATTTTGGGACTCTTAGGACTTGCAGTTGTGATCCAAACTGGTCACAGGACAAGTATCTCATACATGAAGGCCTCATATTAGGGTTGAACTACAACAACAATATCTATATCCCACAAAACCGTAGCTTCTCTTTAGCAATTCATCTTCCTTTCCCAAGCCAAGACACCAAAGTGAGGAAAGATGAGTGAATGAAGGGATGGACAGAGTGAAGACTCCACGAGAGAGGATGAAAAGTGAACATAACGGGTGAATGAACGTGTGAGGTGACCAAAAACAACACCAGAATGGGAAACACGAATGAGAGTATTTGCCAGCAGGAGAACCAACCAACCAACCAACAAACCCCTCCCACATACTAGGGATGGATATTTTTGTAATTCATGGGGATCAAGAACCTCTTGTTCTTCCCCCAATATCTCACGTAAATTATTTTCTCCCCCCCCATCACACACAAAATGGGTAATATAAAATAAATAACCACTTAGCCCCTTAGCCCCCTTTCTTGTGGAATAATAGCCCCCTATAACTCTAGTCCTTGTCTTTCTAGCCACCAGTGATGTATTTATTATTAATAATGATCAAAACATTACATTTATTAGGCACAATGGCATTTTAATAAAAAAAATTGCACTGTGGCCTCTTAGCAATGTAACAATACATNCGTCAGTTAGAATCCCAATTTTTCACAAATCAGTTTTTTCCTCAAGTGATCATAATGTTAGGTGCTTGTTTCTAGCCATGACATTTCTCCCTTATCTAACATCATCCCCCAGAAATAGACAATGAGGAAATAAAGGACCTATAATATGGGCATATACCATATGTTAGTTTGGAATCTCCCACATCCAAAGAGTTCTAGGCTCATGCCAGTTCACATGGATCTATTTCTTCAATCCTCCCTTCCCTTCCCCTTGGCATTAATTCTCCCCCGAATGCACATGAATCAGAAAAATCTGGTATTCCTTAAGCTTTCAATGTTGTTTCCTCCCTATTGTGAGGGAAATCTCCTTACAGACTAGCAAATAGGGTTATACTTTGCATGTAGATATGACCAAGAGAAAATCTACTTTCTACCTTCATCCCCAGACTTAAATCCCATTTATTTCAGTAAGTACATGGCCAGATCAACCTACCTTGTTCCAGGCATTCGATGTCAATCCTCTTGTGCACTTGATCACTTGTTCACAGTTCTCCTTTAAAAGTTGACCTGCATACAAGACAAGAAACAACTACACATGCATCTTACCTATAGACTAACGGGTTAGAGATTCAAATATGTACTTAACAAACTATGAATAACTCATGAATTGGGATGGGAAAAACATTTTCTTTATTACTTTGAATGAGTCAACTTACAAAAAGTTGAGACTGGCCACCGCTCCACAAACCTAATCCTGGTCTCCTCTTCAACTATCCTCCAACTTCTTTTCTTTGTATCTCTTCTGGCACAAGGATGGCTAAAGGGTTGGGACAATGGGAAATGCAAATGGGAAGAGTTTCTTTGCTATGTTTTTCCTCCTCCAAATGGGACCCCTAGCCCTTCTTTTATAGGCTAGAAGAAGCTAGGTATTTGGATGAACCCTTGGCCATGCATGGCCAGGAGTTTCAGTTAACTCACCCAAAGCTGTGTGTTCCGTCGGCAAGTTTCATTTTTTTGTGCTTTTTTCTATCCATGCGGGTTGTGTTAGGTCAACTAGCGTGTACACGCGTGTAGTAATAGAGTAGGGCACATGGGCCCTTATAAAAGATGTTTTTTAAAGAGTTTTTCAACAGTGCTTTGGAAAAGAAGGGATCTGAGATGGTCTGATGCTAGGTAAGCATGTATGGTGCAATTTAGGGTTATAATAGATGCCCCCTAATGTGTGAGATCAGAAGAGCATATGATGGCCGAAATACATTACCAATCTTTACTGATGTGCCAAATGACTGAGCCCAAGGATCAGGAACTGGGAGGCGTCGTCTGCAAAATAACAAATGTCTCACCGAGGCGGGCATACCCATGCTCGAGATAAAATAGAATCATGGCTACCAATCAAATACACTGTATATCCATGTCATATAACTATATAAAGAGTAGCCGCGAACAATACACAATGGAGCTACATCTCAAAATAAAAAAGATATACATATAGAGTATCCATCTTCTAGAAGCTGATACAGCCTAATGGCTGGAGATGAGATCTTTAGAGATCGAGAAACAACTTCAAAATGTTCAAAACTCAAGGTAGGAGTGTAATATGAGTGTACAAATTCACTACCTAGATGTCTTCGACGGCTCATCGGTCATGGACTAGATAATATTGATAATCAGACTGAAGGCTTCATTGATTTCGAACAAGGACTTGATTGGACATTCAGGATGGTCGGGTATGAGGCCAAGAGACAAATTACAGAGGGGCCGACTCAGGCTTGGTGACAAACTTCCCTTGAACAATAGCATGACAAATGATGAGGCTCAGGCAACATGGCATTAATCATAAGTCTATGAAGCAGGAGTCAATGCAAAATCTCCATACGTTTGGAAGGATAACCAAACGATGGAGGACACAACTCTATATAGTGAGAACAACTTCCTAAGGTCGTACTACATCCCATAGTTTTATGAACAAAGAACAGATGTGTTTTATCCAATGGAGGCTCATTATGCTGCCAATAAAGAAAATACTTTTCCCTTCCTCTTTTTGGGGTATATTTGATTTTTTTTTTTGTCTTTTTCAACAATTTTGGGAAAAAGAATAAAGGAATGTTACGTTACAATGGAGGAATGAGTATTGCAAACATACAAGTTCAAGGCACAAGGACAAGACTAATGTTCTAGTATAATGATACTTGGGAAAAATCCTCCGGGGGCCAAGGGTGTTAAAACGCAGAAGCAAACTGTTACAAGGATGGCGTATAAGATATGCAAACGTGGTTAAAAAAACACACAATAGTAACATCCTTCGATGTAAGTTTAACGAGCCCAAAGAAGGTAAGATCGGTGGTTTTTCATATTTAGAGAGTCTGAAAAAACATAAAAGGAGACTCCATTGGGGTACCTTTTTCGAAGATAGTCTAGTTGGTTTGAAAAAGAGGTAAACTAGCACCGACAAGACGTCTATTCAAAACCATTTTAACGAGTGTGACAAGGACAAGATCACTCGGCCATTTTTTCATTTTTAAGGAGTCTGAAAAAAGCTTAACTATGGACTCCATTAGGAATTTTCTTCTGGACTAGTTTAATGAGTGTGAAAGAATAAGGTCACTCGGCGATCTTTTCAATTTTAGGGAGTCTAAAAAGAGCTTAACTATGGATTCTGTGGGGGTTCCTTCTTCGTAACTTTAGTCCCTCAGGCCCGAAAAAGGGATAAAATTATACCTGAGAGTAATCTTCTATAGAGTCGAAGTTCCATAGAGTATGCCTTTGTTCGTACAGTTGACCATCTAGACCAAAAAAGGGGTAAACTACCACCAGACAGACGTGAATTCAAATTTCAGTTTAACGAGCGTGAAAGGCCACAAGATCGCTCGACAATCTTTTCATGTTTAGAGGGTCTAAAAAGGGCTTAAAAGAAGACCCATTATTTTGTGGGAGTCCTGAGGGTGAGGTCAAGAGCGAAGAAGAATCATGCAAATGAGGCTCAAACTCGTATTCAGGAAAAACTACAAGGACTCCCAAGCCTACAGTGTTTTAGAGACAACTTGAATACCATAATGCAACCAGGATCTACCTAGGGCATCCATGTTCCGGTAAGCTCTACCACCAAGTTGCAACACTTATAAAGAATAGATGATGGTTCCGTGTCACAACTTGATGGGATCGATCCTATGGCAAAGAAAAAAGAAAACGAGATACACAAATCAGGGTAGAAACCTATCCTATATGTTCAAATTGAGCGTCGAAATTTTTTTCCACGGACCATCGAAAAATACTCAAAACTCAAAAAACATTGTCCCAATACTCGATCAAATCCCTCCTATATAAATCCTTAATCACTCTAAATGATTTTTGGCATAAAGAAAAAGATAATGGAGGCCAAAAAGTCTATAAATAGAAGCTGGCAGCTCATTATCACCATTGCTGATTTGGAAATTGACTCTGGAGCCAAAAGACCCCCTTTGTCAAAAGTGGTGATTCTGGGAGCTACAGTGGACGAAATGAACTTATGTATAGACCAAGTAAGTACAAACTCCCTTATCTTTCATTTCATGTCTTTATTTGTGCATTTGGTTTCATTTTTTAGGAGGGTGTCGACCTTTAAAAAGTTGGCCCTAGGTCCATGCGGGTTGTCTTTGGACAGGCCGCATGTACACACGACTGTCACCATTACAACACGCGTGGACCCCCTTATGGAATGAAAAAGGCATAAAAAGTAAGGTTTAACTCTCTTGAACCTTGGTGTTTTGTAGGATGTATGTCCATTGGAGAGAAAGAGAGCATGAAGAGGTAAATGAGTTGGGTGAGGAAGACCCCAATGCTGTGGCTACGTTGATGCAGTGTGGTTTACTCAAGTTTTTCCTATGTCCTTTCATGTGGGCACAACCTAGGCTACTAAACACCTTGGTTGAATACTGGCATCCAGATGCAGAGGAATTTATGTTATAGGGGAAGTCACTGGTGCCCATGGTCGTGGACATTTAGTTTTTGACTGGCCTGTCCAAGAGAGGGGAACCAGTCAATTTTCAGACTTTTCCTGCAGGGCCGCATAACATAGTGGAATTGATATGCCTATACTTTGCAACTGATACAGACCGTGTGAGCATGTAGGTGCCCATAAGAAAGATCACTAACTTATTTCTACAGGTGATAGTATTTCTTATTGGGCGAATTACTGGTTCTGCGGCTCTACATTAGGTGTCCCATGCACAGATGAACTGTGCATTCCAGTGCTTAAATGCACAAGTTTTTGATTGGAGTACCACTTTGCTTGAGTGTATGAAGAGTCAATTGACAGATTTTCATTTGCGGACACATAGGAACTTTGGGTTCGGGACCATTCTGTGTCATTCTTTTTTGAGAGAGTTTCGAGTTTTAGTCCTCGAGTAGTGGTATGAGGACATCAGGCCTCTCTTCCTGTTGTGTGTAGATGGGCAGTACTACTACTGTGACAGGGTGGTGGAAGGACCAATGAGTCCTTTGATGATGACTTTTTTTCATGGCTGTCATGACAGATCCCGGTTATAGAGGACTACCCCTATGCCGGGATTGATTTTTTGAGAGACCCGAAGATACCAGTACCTCCTGGTGAGGAGCAAGGGGAGATGGGTAAGGCTCCACCTTTGTAGTTTTTTTGTTGTATATGTAATTTTAATGTTGTTTTGTTATATATATCATTTTTGTTTTTTGTTATGCCAGAGTATTTGATGGATCTGTGTTCATTGTGTGTAGATGTGGGACTAGTGAGACCCACTGACTATGTGAGGAACAGGCGTCGTCCTTGGCCAGGGACCACACCTGCTGCCGCAAGGGGACCAGCAGTAGCAGGAGATCTTCTAGCTGGGGAGGCTAAGAGGGTACTGAGATGGGTTGAGCAGAACTTTACTGCGCTCACTCACACCATCTCGATTGCAGAGTTTGAGGACCTGCCACCATCTATGCAGCCTCATGTAGTGGGGTCACCATGGACGTGGGTCCGGTTGTTTTGACGTTTAGCCAATGCTGTGGACTAGTATAATAGGGCCCACAGGCCCTGAATTTAACTAGACATTTTGATGTGCCACGAGCACTACTTGTATATATTTTTTTAGGGCATAATCCCTGTGACTCGTTATCGAGTCCCTTGCATCCATCTATGTACTCTGTTTACTTTATGATATTATATATGGTTTTTTGGTCTTTTGTGTCTTGTGGATTATGTGTACAAACACATATTTACATGCTTATGTCAATGTTCTTTCATATGTGTGCAAGATTCCAATCTAAAATTTGATTAGCTAGAGTATCTGTAATATAATCAAAGTTTCGTTCTAAGAGACGTACCCTAAGGAATCATTGGTGTAAAGTTGGATCGTGAACCCGGTACACTCTGTTTAACTGAGACACAACCAGTTGAACATCGAGATAGACCCAGAGATGAGAGATACCCAATGACAAAGCATCATGAAGCAACTCAATAACTACGCTATACTCGACAACATTATTTGTGGTGTCACCTAAGCATATACCTCCGAAAGATAATAACTGGCCTTGAGGTGTAAAGATTACCCAAGATGCAGAGGCAAGCCTCCGAGTGTGTCGACTAGCACCATTTGCATACCCAACGAACACCTCAGAATCACTTGACATCTGCCATGGTGATGAAATATGGTATCAACGACACATCCATAATACTAAAAGAAACAAAAAAAGTAATAGTACAAAGACTATACATATGTTACAAAAAGTTACTCACAGTGACTTGCCTATGAGTAATACTTCTTGAGGTAGAGCCCATTTCTAGGCTCCACCAAATAATTCCCTTCAAAATCAACCAGATGATAAGCGCCCTTTTTAAAAACCTCTTTTATGATGAAAGGTCTGAACCACATGGGTTTGAATTTTCCTATCCCTAGGGGGTCCTTATCTTGGTCATAGACCAGGACAAGGTCTCCTTCAGAAAAAATATGAGGACGAACGGACCTATCATACTGACACTTGACCTTATGTTTGTGAGCCTTGTTGGCCAGGTCCGCATCACGACGCTGCTCATTGAGTTTCTCAAGGTATGCTAACCGTTCTTCAAGTGGAGAAGTGTCTGGCAATAATTGTACTGCCAACTTTAGAGACGGGATCTGACATTCGATGGGCAAGACTGCCTCCAACCCATAAATGAGTTGAAAATGTGAGAAATCGGTTGCAGTCTTAACAGATGTTAAGTAAGACCATAATGTCGAGTATAACATCAAATGCCAATTTGACTTGGCTGAGTTGATAGTTCGTTGTAGAATGGTCTTAAGAGTTTTGTTTACAGCTTCCACCTGCCCATTTTCTTGGGGTTAGTAGGGTGATGAATGTTCTTTCCGTAACCCAAGTTTTTATGTTAACTTGGTGATCATGTGGTTCTGAAAGTGACTGCCATGGTTAGTGAAAATCTTATTTGGGATGCCGAACCTTACTATTATCTGATTGAATAAAAAGAGAGCTACAGTCTCTCCATCATCTTTAAATGTTGGCATAGCTTTGACCCACTTTGTGAAGTAGTCTACAACTACGATGATATAGCGGTGCCCCCTTGCTGAAGGAGGGTTGCAAGTAGTGTAATCAATCCCCCACTTGGTGAAGGGACCAACTGTGATGACAGGAAACATGGGAGCGGGATGTGCCCTGATCTTCCAAAAGAATATTTGGCATGGATGGCACTTCTTGACTAATTTGATACAATATTTGATAAGTGTCGGCCAGAAGTAACCTATGCGTAGAATATTTTGGGATGTTACCAACCCAGACAAATGACCACCATAAGCTCTGGTATGACAATCGTTAAGCATGATAATTGCTTCCTCATGAGTGAGACATTGGCGTAGGATGCACTCTACACCTCTTTGATACAATGTATCTTCGATTATGATATAATTCTTAGCCTAATGGAGTATACGTCGACGCTAATCACGGGAAGCAGAGGTGGGGAACTTCAAAGTCTGGAGATAGATAAGTATATCTCCGTACCAAGGATCCAAAGATGTGATAAAAAACATATCTCCCTGAATAGGCGATTCTTCAGGCACAACATCAGCTAACTCAATCGGAAGTTCTGAAATAAGTTTCATGAAGACTAGTGACTTTTTAGACTTTGCTGAAACAAAGTCTAAGTCAAACTTCTAGAGGATGACTATCCATCTACTGATTTTTCCACCTATTACCCATCGTGTCAACATGTACTGGAATGGATTCACAACAACAATGACGGTGGTCTTGCGAAACAGAACATAATGACGGAACCGTTGAACAACATGAACTACTTCCAATGCAAGTTTTCCAATGTGAGAACAATTTAGTTCCGGTCCTACGAGGCCCCGGATCAGGTAATAGATCACGTATTCTAAGAACAAGTCATCTTCCTAAGCTAAAACCATGCCAATGGTTGACTCTGCTGCAGCCAGATATAATAAGAAATCTTTGTTATAGTTAGGTGGCCAGAGCAGAGGGGCAGTTGTGAGGGCGTGTTTTAATGCATCAAAAGAGCATTGAGTAGCATTGTCCCAACAAAAGGGAACGTCTTTCTTCAATAAACGCATAAATCCCTTGGTGATCTTGGCATAGTTGGCGATGAAGCATCGTAAAAAGTTTGCCTTGCCATGTAGACTCTGAAGTTCAAGGATTGTGCGTGGGGGGGGCAACTGAATTATCGCCTCAACCTTGAGAGGATCGACCATGATCCCTGTTGTTGACACTATGAAACCTAACAATCGTCCTGACGTTATGCAGAAGCTGCACTTGTTTGGATTCAGGCGAATCTGAAAGTAGCGACAATGTTTGAAGATAAGTCGGAGGTGTGTGGGATGATCCATTATCTTGCAAGATCGTGATGCTAAATCATCTAGATATACCTTGACTATATGCTTGAGGTCATGGAAAGCAAAAGACATGGCCCGTTGAAAGTTGGCTACAAATTTTTTGAGACCAAAAGGCATTTTACGATGAGCGAATGTACCCCATGGGGGGATGAATGACAGTTTGTGTTGGCCTTCAGGTTTGATTTGGATTTGATTATATTCCGAAAAACGATCCATGAAACAAACTTTTTCGCAACCCACACGTTCATCAATGATCTGGTCGATGAACTGTGTGGGAAAATTATCTTTGGGACATGCCTTGTTCAAATCACGGAAGTCGGTACATACACGAATAGTGCCTTGTTTTTTATTGAGTGTCATGGGGTTTGACACCCATTGGGTCAAATGGATAGGATAGATAAACCCGGCTTTCAAAAATTTCTCAACCTCAACCTTAATGGTTGCTGCTTTCTTAGGATTAACTGGATGAATCTTATGCCGAACCGGCTTGGCATCAGGATACGTTGTGATTTCATGTTCAACTATTTTTGGATCGATACCTAGCATTTCCTCATAAGACTAGGCAAAAACCTCACGGAATTCTTTAAAAATATCAATGTAGATTTGAATCTCTTCGGGGGAGTAGTCAGCTCCAATGAAGACATTCTCCACAATGCCAGGGTTTCGGGAGATATTGATCGATAAGGTTTCAGCGATAGTTTCCATATTACCTTCAGCATAAACCTCATGTGTAGCTAAGGGATTAATAAGACAAGACAGATCTCCCGTCATAGTCATGGTGAATTCTCTCGCTTCAATTCGGCTTAACTCTGGGAGGAAGTATGATCTGTGATGAAGATCTTCCCAGGGTTTATTCGGACTAGTTATTGCTTCAATTATTGCTTCATCAGAGGGCAAGACTAAGTCTAATGAATCGGTGTGAGAGAGAGAACCCTGAGACCAAATAGGCTCTAGTAGTGGATCGAAATCATGTGTAGGAGATGGATCAGTGTTGGTTGAAGTTTGCTGGACTAAAGAGTATGCTACTTCAACTGTGGACAAGGGAATGGACATGCCCGGGTGCCCTGTCCCATCCATCGTGGCCGATGGGGAAGGAAGTATCCACGGATCGTCGAAGTAAGTCATGCGGAACGACGAAACTTGAAAAATATCAACCTTATGGTGATTGGATATAAACTTGATATCGCCTTGAGGTGGTGGGTAATCGAAGGTACCCATCAAATATGGGCAAAAACTAACCCCTACATTGACGACACCTGGTTGAGGATTATCAATCATTGGGACTATGGATTCCCCCAAAGCGGGGCCAGGTCTAGAGAAGGGCAATTGATCGATGGTCACTATCTGGCCCTCATGTGGAAACAACAAGTCCCAGAAAATTGTAGCAACCACTGCTTGCATGGCATAAGTCCAACTCCTTCCTAACAAGAGGTTATAGTTGAGGGGAGCATCAACTACCTCTACTTCAACACATATGGTCTTCCCTCCTAATTGCACGGGGAAAGAAGGGATGATACCATGTAGTCAAAATGAACAACCATTGAAAGCGTTGAGGAGAGTAGGTGACGGAGACAAAATGGGCTGGCCAATGGCCTTCCAACATGCCAACGACACAACGCATGTAGAGGCGCCCTCATCAACCACCGTGCGAAAGATATTCCGAGTAAAAATTTTCGTGGGATAAACCACTACTGTTTGAAATGCTACGTGGTAAGGTATATGAGGTTTTAAGTCGGTTGTATCCAACATGATTGTACCCAGATTACAAGTCTTGGTAGATCCTAAAGCGGTTAACAAGGATTTCCTCTGGGAAGGGAAGCTTTGGAGGACCTCCAAAGAAGACATCGTGCAAGGGTTTTGTGATAAATCTTCCACCATAGAGTAGTTTTGGGCGGGCCTTGCATTTGGGATATGAGAAGCTTTTTTTAATGCACCTTTGGGAATGCATGTCATTGTTCCACCCAATGTCTTCTCAATCTATAGAGGAAGATATGGGAG
Source organism: Picea sitchensis (assembly GCA_010110895.2). NCBI lineage: Eukaryota > Viridiplantae > Streptophyta > Pinopsida > Pinales > Pinaceae > Picea > Picea sitchensis. The sequence goes on along the minus strand of SNQJ01S0018042.1, from coordinate 362,132 downwards.
TTCAGCTTCTTTACCCTTCTTAGAAATACTTGGTTTACTATAGTCATGCGCTCTAGTTGATATAAAAGAATCACCCCTCGCCATATATATGTTCGCAGATGCGGGGTTGTTCATGGGAAGAGAGGGGTCTTGGTTTCCCCCTTCTGTGCTTACAGAGGCTTGGGTTAGATTTTTCCCATGTTGAAATGGATTTGTCAACACAGCCGGTTGTTGTTGCATTACAAACTTTTGGGCTTTTGCAAGTTGAGGACATAGATGGGTTGGGTGGTCTTCCGTGCACAAGTTGCATGGATACCTTGCCTTCTATTTTTCAGTGTTGTCCACACCAGCATTATCGTTAGGTTTTTTATCCCCCTTACCCTTCTTTCATTGTTTTTTCTTTCCTTCAAGCTATTGGGTGGCCTTTGGGTTAGTCGATTGCACTGTGTGTACCTCCAACGTTTTGGTAGGGGGAGTAGCCAAAGTAGTAGTTTGGTTGGCCGTTGTGTGTTGTATAAATAACTGTTGCAACTACTTCGTCAATTGCTCAACGGGCTTTGTTTGTGCTAAACCAACAATACCATCGGCATGTCGTCCAACTCTTTGTCTAGTTTTATCCAGTATTGAGCATGGCGCATCTGACAAGATGTTGTATAATAAACTGGACTAAGAATATATGAGCTCAAATTGTTGAGCTCTCATGATGGTGTCTTCTTCGGAGAATACTCCTGATGTTGCGATGTCTTTGGATAACTGCAGGACCAAAGACTTAAGGAACCACTCAAGCAAGAATGCTGGTGGGACTGGTAGCTTAATTAGACTCTTCCGGCATCTCCATTCTTGGATGTGATCAGAGATATGGTCCGTTGTTGTCTATTCGAAATTGGCCAACAACTCTGTGCCAGCATCGTATCTCATAGGTAACTAGAAATGGTTTAGGAAATCCATTAAAAGCTCACTGAAGGAAGATTATCTTGAGAGATCGAGCTCAATGTACCATTTCATGGAACTCCCAATGAGAGTACGTTGAAACAATCACAACTGTACAGAGTCATCTTTCAATGAGTTAGATGAGCACCAAAGATGGAAGGTAGTCACATGATCTCCTGGATCTTCGTTAGGCTTGGCTTCAAACTTTGGAATGTCCGAAGGAAACTTCCTCGGCATAGGAGGCCAACGTTGATCATGACAAATAGGGTCATTCAACAACCTTGTCAAATCTGGCAAGTGCAAAGTCGCCAGGAAGGGTAGTTTGGGTTGTTGGTGATAACCTAGGAAAAAGGGGCCTGGAGTTTGACTGGCACTAGGTTACCAAGAAAAGTTTAGCTGCTGGCCTAGATTCTGGTAGAAACCATATCCTTGGCCAGTGTATGGATTTTACATATGTGGAGACATCATTGGTTGATTTCCCAAACAGGACATAGATGGTTGGGCTTGCATTATATTCGAAGGACTCTTGGAAGGGTTGCCCCATGTTGGTCCCATGGGGATGGGCATAGTAGTTTGTCTGGGGTTCCATTGATTGTGGAAAGAATTACCCTAGATCGGCATTCCGGATGAGGGAACGGATCCCTACCAAGAATTCTAAGGCCCCGATGTGGAAGAAGTTCCTAGGTTTTCCCCCTGTGTAGGAATAGTACCCTGCACAGGAATAGATTGTCCAAAACTGGGATTGCCCCCAATCGGGAAGGTGAATGATGAGAGGGTGTTGTTACCAAATGTTTCGGCCAAAGAAAATGGTGTCAAACCTATTTTCATATTATGCGAAGGTGGTCCTTGACTCCCCGCTCCAAATAAACTATGGTATGTAGGTTGCCCGACAGATTGCTAATGCGAGCCACCGAGTGAAGGGGACAAAGGAGGGATATGACCTCCTCCATAAGGGAAAACATTAAAAGGAGTAGGAGTTTCCTCCATGTGACCTTGCAGTGGAGTGCTAGAGCTCCCTACCCTCAGACCTGAAGTCTATAAAGTGGAGTAGGAAAGTACAGAGCTTGTACCCAAACTAGGCATCCCGTAGGAGAACAGAGGGCCTGTTGCACTTGGTGTGAAAGGGGTTATGGCCACCCCCAAAGACAAGATCAGACCACTGTACGATGTAGAAGCGTTCGATACCATGGTGGCTCAGACTAGTGATGGTGGGTTAGGAGGTGAAAACTCTCTTGTGGTGACAACCATAGTGGGAATTGAAGAACTCCTAGAAGGAGTAAGAACATTTGTTTCCATTGTTGTGTGCAACACTATCTGGTGCTCGTAAAATTGAATTGGTACGATGAAAGGTGCCAAGAAATCAGTGGTTGGGGTTTCAACCGAGCTAAGAGAATTTTCTTCAGGGTCCAAAATGGTCAATTCCTCCAGATGTTGGTTGGGCACAATTGCTTGTAACCCGGTCGCTTTAAAAGACCCTTGCTGGTCTAGATTTCGCCTTAATGGTGGCGGGGGTGGCTCCAGTGTAACCGGTGGCAGGCCAAGAAGCCTTCATGACTGGCGGAGCTTGCGATCCTCCACTGTGTGAGAAGATCAAAGACACTCTAGGGTATTCTAAATGTTCAAAAGTAACACACACTAAAAAGTCCCTAGAAGATAAGACATGCAAACACTAAATTAATTGGAAGAACAGTTACAACAACCAACACTAGAGAAACTTACTGGTGCAAGTGCAACTCAAACATGTAAGCACCCTCCAGGTATACTCTGCAAAGCGTGGACCGATGTTTGTCCTAGGTACCATGGTATACCCCACAGTCACCTGTGTATGTCCCTAAAAAAGATAGGCAACTAGGTTTCCAGAGCGCGAACAGTCACCAGGTGGGTACAATCGAAAGTCGGGTAGACCACAATGAGCAGGGTATCAATCCTGAAACCTATCAAGGGTATCGAAAGCAAGTGATATGAAAGACAGCTGAGGAGCTTGAACGAATTCGAGACCCACGAAGACCCATGGCAAATGCAATCGATGGAATCCCAAAACAAGCCCTCTATATGTGTTCTCCACTATGATTGGTCCAGCTTTGGAGGGGTTATCTCCGCTACCTTTCAACACGCGACCTCGTGTTTATCCCCTTTGTTAGAGGGGGGTCCTGGATAACTTTCATGATACTAGACTTAGACACTCCCTAACTCAGACTTCAATGTTTGATTTTAAATGGCCTTGAAGAGTTTCCTCTCCAACCTAATCTAAGGCCCTAATCCTGAACTAGTTGGTTAACCCTACAAACATAAAAGTCTAATAAATTTTAGATTTAGCGTTAATTTTATGGCTTTGTCTTATGTCAAGGGGTATGAAAGTGAAACTGATGATGTGTAAAAGACGAAAGCAAAAATGAATAAAAAAGATGGAAACAAAAAACTTTTATTTAATGCAAAATTTCAACAACTTTTCAAAATATATATTTTTTAATTTTCTAAGATTTTGGACAACAAACTCAAAAGAAATTTCACTTGACTATGAGCTACTTATGATCTAAGTAAAATGCAAAAACTTATGAAATAAATGACTTTTCCCTAGCTAATAATGCAAAAACACACTCTTCAACCAAACAAGAAAATGAAAGAGATTTTTCTTTTATTTAAATGCTAATAAAACAAAAAGGAAAAATACCAACAAGTAAAAAACCAAGAAAAACAATTTTGGCCTAATCGCAGATCGCAAAGAATCACTTCAACAAATCACACACTAGCAACTTAAAAAATGACTCTCACACTTGTCTAAAAACCCTAAAAAATTCTTTTTTATGACAACTTTTAAATGACAAAAAGAAAGCTAAGGGTAAGATTAATCCTAAGCTACTGACTGATAAGACAGAGATTCAAACACCTAAGAGGTATAATTCTCATCAAGGGAAAGGATGACTGCCTTACCCTCAACAAAAACTATCCTGCACAAGCACACTACTGATAATCCAACAACAAGTGTGTGAACGCGAGTTGTATAGAGATAGAGGGCATGTATGTTAGAATATAGAAGATGGTGTGCTCATTTTACCATTGACGATACCCTTGTCACCCAACCACAGGCCGAAGCCTCCCTCCAAGCACCTTAACCTTGACTGAGAATTCCTCCGTAAGCAAACCCTAGGCTAGATAGCCAAACAAAGAGCAACGCATCTCTCCCCAAGGATAGTGCAACAAAAAATCTAATCAGATAGTCCCAAACCCTAGCCAAGAGATATCCAAGCCAATATTGAGAACTAGTTGTTGCTACAGCTGCACCTGCAACCCTCCTCCAAACCTGCGCACCAAACTGCAACTGCAGTGCACACCAAACTGCAGAACTGCAATTCTGAGATGTGACAAATGAGAACTGGCACCCTGTATTTATAGTAATCCTGCCAGTTTGCTGGGGCCGAATTCTCTTTCTAGGTATGTGTCTGTTCAGTATATTATTATTAATTCTGGCCGACTTCTTCTCTTGGAGGCTAATAGC
>SNQJ01S0018042.1:325155-353139 GCA_010110895.2 Picea sitchensis | reverse complement strand
AACATGATTTAGACTCCCCCTCTAAAGGTCTTTCTAACACCCCCTTGAAGAGCCTCGAAGACCATTTGGTCCCCAAATTGTCTTCCCTAGCCCACGATGACAAAGAGAATCCTCTAGATAAGAAAAAAGTAAGCTCCCCCCAAAAGGAAGGTTATTCTCTTGGAAGAAAACAGAAGGATGTTTCACTATCCAAAGGAGTTCTATCCCTAGACCCTCGCCAATCTAATACAATAGGGATAAAATCCCACCTCATTAAGGCACAAGAAAAATATATAATGGAAATTCGCAAAGGAAATAAATCCTACATAGCCAGGGCCCTTAGAGTAGGGGATGCCCTAAATATCCCTCAATGTTTTTTCTTTCTTTCAGCACGAGAGGGTTAGGGGGGGACCAAAAAATCTATCCCTCAAAAGGCTTATGAAAATCCTTAATCCAAATGTAATTCTAGTTCAGGAAACCATGTGTGTAGGAGAAAAGCCTAGAAGCTCGATAGAGTCATGGCTTAAGAATTGGTTGTTTAGCTCTATTGATGTGAAGGGACCGTTGGGGATTCTGATTGCAAGATGGATTCTTGTGTGTAAATCTATGTCGACATCCTCTTTCTGCAATGCCATTTTAGTAAAATTTATTGTTAAGGATGTTGGTTTTTCTTTTTTTTGTTGTAAACATATACAGATTGCATGTTTCCAGAGTTCCCTATTGGGAAGATTTGGATTTTGCACGTGCACTAAATGACCCCTTCACTATAGTATGTGATCTGAATTATTTTTGTCATGAAATGAGAGAGGAGATATAATAAATAAATGTATAGAGATATTTTGGATATCCAATAATATAAAGAAAAATGTATCAGAGTTGAAACCATAAACATAGAGATACAGTAATATACATTTTTCTATTAATGAGCGTAAATGTATAAAGACTATAAAATACAAAGTGAAAGACTCGCTAGAATGGTGGCATCTTATCTCTGAGAAGAGATGTGTCTGCTACTCTCATTTGCAAGAATAAAATTTTACAATGAGGCTCCAAAGGCATTTTTATCATAAAAAAAATCCAAAACCCTAACCCTAAAAGATGAAAAGCCAACAGTTTTTTGGACCCAGTTTTGGGTAGTTTGGTGTATCAACTTCTGGGGGGCGTAACTTTGGCATACAATATCCATTTAGGGAGCACAATAGCTCATTGGAAAGGTATCGTTGAGTATATTAATTTTTGGGAATCAATAATATCCTTTGTCTATCATTGAGAAGATCGATCCAAAAAAACCTTCATTCATGCCCTCAAAATGGCCTCAGAAGTTAAAAACTGCTAAAAATAGTAAATTACCAAATTTCCAGAAAAATATTTTCAGCCAGTTGGAAAAGGTGGGGGACCACCAATATCCACCTGGATCAATACTCCCTCCTTAGGAAGAAATGGTATCTATTGCGTTGATTTCCTGGGGGAGAGGGAAAAGCGCTTGTTGAATCTGCATCTTGATGAGTTGCTTGCCTTGTTGAAGAAGTTGTGTTGCTTAGCTTATTGAAGGTTGTCATGAACTTGAGGATGGAAGGATTGGAATTTTTTAACCAATCTAGCTACATGATATTCTCGTGTATAGAAGGAATCTTTTCGTTTTGTTGCAATCTTGTCGACCTGCTTCTGTTGGAAAGAAGGTGTTTGGGTCGAGGCTGTAGTGGTTGCAGTATCCTTCGATTCCCCTCTTGAACAGATTGTGAAGAAGTTAAATTTTGTAGTATGAGATACTACCTTGCAACACTATTTAGGTGGAACAATAGTCGGAACTACCTCTGGTATTTTGTAGAGATGACCCCCCATAGAAACAATGACACTGCGGGGTTGAGACTCATAAAAAGCATGGCGTTTCCAAATATATGGCTGGCCCAAGAGAACATCACAAACATCTAGTGGATAAACATCACATAATACCTCATCCTTGAAGGGATGGATGCCGTATGACAATCAACACTATTGGCTGACATGAAGATCTCATCCCTGGCAAAGCCACCCGATGTTGTATGGTTGTGGGTGTGGTGTTGTCAACAATCCCAACTATTTGATGACCTTTGTTGAGATGAGGTTCTTCTGGCTTCTGCTATCAACAATAACATGTAGTGTGTCCCCTTCACCCACATATATGAATTAAAAATGCACTCTCCCTCTTTAGGATCTATTGGTTCTTCTTGTTGAATTGTTGCGGTCGTGACAATAGTAGTGGGGTCTACGTTGATGATCTATCTTTTACCAGTATTTTCATAATCAGATTATGAATTAGGGTGCGGGTCCCTGTCTTTGATCTCGTCCACTAATGACTGTTTCAAGCGAAATTCATCAATGTTGTGCTAGGGATTTGTTTGTAAATCGCACCATTTTCCAGTGTTCTTCTTCGCCTTCCCGTGACCCTTCTTTTCCTGTGGATTAGACTGGTTTTCAAGAAGTTGTTTGTTAGGGCCTTCTTTCTCATACTTTGGTTTTTGAATATTTGCAGATCCGAACTGCCATTTTTTCTGGTGCCTAAATGTTTTCTCAAGTTTAAAAACATATCGATACACAACACCGAGTGATGAGATATCCAAAAAATCCATTTCAGTTTGTATGTATCTATGTAGAGCCACATGGTATTTCAGAACCATATATTTCTCAGAGTCTTTGATACCCAGCTTGGTGCGCAAGGTATGGAAGGTATTGGTTAACTATGAAACTTATTGGCCCCACTCTTTCCATAGTGTGGTCCATATCATGTACTCATCTTCATAGCTTCTAACAGGGTAATGTTGTTCCTTGACCGCATCCACAAAAAAATCCCAAGTGGGATCGAACCCATATATTCCTGACTCCTCTATGGAAATTTTCTCCCAGTAATTTTCCCACCAATGTTTGACATGGGGGATATTCTTAAGGAGTGCGAAGGTGATCATTTCCCAATCAGAAAAATGGTGAAAAAAGAAATAACCTTCTAGCAAATTTAACCATTTGTCTATGAAATCTGCATTTATTTGACCTTCAAATACAGCAATATAAAAGTTAACATGTACCTTGAAAGGCGAGGTTCCTCCAAAGTGGTCTCTTGATGAAGACGTGCCTGTTGTTATCAACAGGTGTTGAAGGATGTTGGCAAAATTATCCATCATTTTGTCCCTCTGTCGCGTGAGAGATTTCTCAAGCAACAAATTAATAGAATCTTATGCTCTGCTGCTTTTATTTTCTTCCTCCATGGAGGTTTTCTTGGGCATAAGATAACAATTTTCCTCAAGAGAGACAAGATCGAGACCCAACTTTCTATACTTGGACCTCGTCGAGAATATGCACTGTAAAATGATCGAGAGCAGCCTACTTTGAAACCACTGATTCGGATTATTTTCAGCACAAAATGAGAGCAGAGATATAATAAAGAAATGTAAAGAGATATTTTGGATATCCAATAATATAATGAAAACATATCAGATTTGAAACCATAAACACAGAGATACGGTAATACACAATTTTCTATTAATGAGCGAAAATGTACAAAGACTGTAAAATACAGAGTGAAAGACTTGCTAGAATGGTGGAAGCTTATCTCTGAGAAGAGATGTATCCTCTATTTGCATACACAAGAAGATGATTTTACAATGAGGCTCAAAAGGCCATTTTATCATAAAGAAAGTCCAAAACCCTAACCCTAGAAGATGAAAAGCCAACAATTTTGTGGATCCCGTTTTGGGTAGTTTGGTGTAGCAACTTCCCGAGGGTGTAACTTTGGCATACGATCTCCATTTGGGGTGCACGATAGATCATTGGAAAGGTATCGTCAAGGAGATTCATTTTTGGGGCTCAATCTGAGCCTTTGGCTATCATTTATAAGCCTGATCCCGAAAAAACTTCATTCAGGACCTCAAAATGGCCTCGGAAGTTAAAAACTGCTAAAAATAGTAAATTACCAAAGTTGCCAGAAAACTGTTTTGAGCCATTTGGAAAAGGTGTGTGGCCACCGATATCCACCTGGATCAGTATAAGGAGAACTAAACTTCATTCTCTCCCATCGTGAGGTTTGGGAAGTCAACCCTAGACATGATGCTCAAAGGGGATTCTTCCTCTCCTTTCTTCATTCTCACCATCTAGTTGATATCGAAACCATTAAATTTTTACCCACCTAGCACAACTTCCATACTGAGAAATAAGTGGTATCTGAAATATTTGATAGATTTATGGTTTGAAACTCTTTATTATCTTTCGATTTTTTGGTTGATTCTTAAATAGAAGAAGGGGGGATCCTGGATCATCGACCCATTATCCTCAAGGTTAAATGTGGAATGGATTCCCCCTCAGCCCCTTTAAAACTCAACCAAGTTTATTTGGAAGAGGAGGACTTTCAAGACCTAGTCAAAAACCCATGGAAAATTTTGAATTCCTCGGAGCGACATACTATGATGAAACAATTTGTGGATAAACTGGGAAGGGTAAAAACTTCCACTAAGAAGTGGCTACAAGTTTACAAAGGAATGTGAAGGAAGAATAGAAAATTTATATCAATTGACTGGCGAAGTAATTCTAAGTGAATCTAAGATGAAGGAACTAAAATAGGAACTAAAGGAGTTAGAATAAATAAGGCACTCCCTCCTAGAAAAAGAAGAGAAAACATGGAGACTCTGGAGCATAGCTCTATGGTTGAAAGTGAGTGATAATAATACAAAAAAAAATCATCAATACACGAACTATAAGAAGCGCCTTAACATCATTTGGGATATTGAAAATGAAGAATGTTATCTGGTGATCTCCTTTGATGAAAAATCTGAGGATGGGGAAAAATACTTCTAGGCTATTTTCAAATACCTAGAAGGAAGCCAAATTCAAGATATTCTATAGGTGGCTTCAAAATTCCATCCAGTCATAATAGAAGATATGAATCGATTCCTAGAAGAAGTAACTGAATTTGAATTTCTATAAGATCTCTCCCCTATGTGACAAGGAAAACTTTGTTGGTGTTGCACATGATTTGTAATACCCTAGGTTCAAGTTATCTATGACCAACAAAACCCACCAGACACCGGCCCTTTCGGCATCACCTACTTGTGCAAATAAATTCTCACTTGAGGTATCTATTTGGGCTACAAGAACCATGTTTCTGCATTAGTGAGGGAATGGGAGGTGACCATTCAGTTCATTCTTCCCTATTATTTTTGTGTGTGTAACTATGTCCTTGTTCTTTGTTAACTACTTAATGATTTCTATTTCATACTATCATTTCATTCAGGATTACCACATAACCCATTACTGTAACAATCATGATTATTGCACAATGATTATGCATAACACATATATAATCTAATGAGAATAAAATACATATGAAAAAATATTTAATGTGGTTCACCCAACTTTGGGCTACGTCCACAACGAATGGCTTCTTTATTATGAATTTAGTAATTTCTTCAGGATTGCACAATATGCTTACAAATATATGTCATGGTTATGTTTCTATTCTTATATCCTAGTTTCTCTGCAGTGAAATCCTCTCTCTCTCTCAACATCATATCTTACATTTAGACATCGATTCCCTCCATTCCCATCCTATCATATCAAACTTCTTACTGAAAAGCATTCTCGACTGTTTGGAACAAAATCCATAATATTGTCTGAGAATAGCCACACGAAGGAACCCTTATTCTCCCAACACATTACATATTTATACATATAATATAGGGCTTAAAAACCTACTTGGTTCCCCCAAAAACCCTATTACAATGCATGACAACTCCAATTAACTGGTTGTTCGGGTTGTTTTCACTTAATTTTTCATGTGCATGCTACTTTTGCACTTTGACTGTTTTTCCTCCTGCTTTTGTGTGTCCTTCCATATTTAGAACGTTGAGTCGTCATCCTTCCTTTTTTTCGTCTGTCTTCTCCCAATTTATTCTTCCCTTTGATTTATTCTTCTTCCTACTTTATTCCTTGTTTTATTCTGCTTACTACACGTTGTATGTTTGGATGCACCTTAACTGTGCACTCCCTAGTCTTTCTTCTTCTCCTCTCCGCACCTTGTTGGAAATACTGATAGGGGGGTGAATCAATATTTAGAGAAATCATTATTTTTGAAGTTATACTTCAATCAGATCATGTATTAAATTTATATCCAATCAATAATGAAGAATATCCAATTAACAATCAAGAGTAGTATAAGAGATACACCAATACACCATGCACACTATATAAGAAGTAATCATGTATTGTTGTTCAAAGGAAGTAATGACTTCCAAAGGTAGCTACATATTCCAAATATAAAGGAAGGGATAAAACTCCAAAAGGAATATACAATCCTCCGAGATCAAGAGAGGGTTGACCTCTCTATCCTTGCCCCTTTCTTCCACACAAGAGTATATGAGAGATAATAAAACTTTACATTAAATTATCACCATCAACCAACCATCACATAGAACTTGGTAATGTTGCCTGAGGCTTATTCAACTTATGAAATTATTCACTTCTTGGAATACTATAATCTTGTATCTGATATTACTCAATTTATTCTCTAAAACTCCTCCAAGTTTCACTCCTTGAATCCTCCCAAAAAAGAAGTTATAGAGAAAATGGTAGACCTTATTCAATTCTGGTTTATTCAAGAGAGTAAACTTGTACAACATGCCCCACACTCAATATTTATCATTAGATTCTGAAATTAGGTTACAAGAAACCATAGCCTGTATTATTTCCAATGCAAGTGGTCTCACTTAATTTGTATTCACTATGAAGACGTTATCACTTTTTTACCCAAAACACCTGTTTATGACTAGCTTCAGGACTAGTCAAAAACCATATCTTCCACAAAGTGTATCTCCAAAATTATAGGGAATCAAGAGATGAAATTTTTACCATAGGTACCTAGATATGTCAAATAAATAGCTTACAAATTTCCCCATATGATCGTCCTAGAAACAAATTTATAGAGAAAACAATAATATGACCTATAAATAACATACCTTAGAACACGTCACCAAAAGAATTCATCCTCCCTTGAAATTCGGCCTTCTTTACTTCATAATTCCTCATAAATTCGACTTATATCTCCTTGATCATTAATAAACTTGTGTCTATTGGAAAATGAATGTATAATGAGATGTATTTATACCCTTTATGTCACTACCTTTTAACATTAGGGTCGACATGTAGTTTCCGCTTCAATTCACATTGTCGCCTTCAAAAATTAATTTCTCCTCAATCGTGAGGATCCACATGAAGTGACATATACCATCGAAAGTGGCATGAATTATAATATCCATCCATGGGTGTTGTATCTGCATGTGTAATTTACTTCATTTCTATCTACTTCGATCAACTTTGTGGTCCAAAATCCAATGTTTAGGGTTGACAACAATGACTACAACCAATGACTAGGGTTGACATCAATGACAACAACCAATCTTCCAACAATATCCCCATTTTTCATTGATGGAAACATTCATGCTCCCCCTGTCATCATGCTCCCAATTTCTCTCCCCATTTTACATCAATGGAAAAGGGTGGCGTTGGTCCCCCTAAGTGAAATGGCATAAGGTGACCTTCTTCTTTGGGGTTGCTCCCCCTGAAGATGTGGCACTCAATAATACTTCATCCTTCTTTTTGGTATTTGGGACTTTTTCTTCCTTGGGATCCTTTTGTGTGGATTTTTTCTTCTCTCTTCTTCATGTCTAGGATGTATGTTGTTCATTCTTCTTGTTGCGGTTACACACAATATTCCTAAGTTATTTTCTCTGATTTTACATATTCGAGAGTCAAATGTAAGAGTGTATCCCTGATCACATATTTTTCTAACACTAAGGATATTATGCTTCAGATATTGAACCAAAAAGACTTTTCCTTCTTTTACATTTTCACTTTCAAGATTTACAGTTCATTTTCCAAGTATTTTGGTAGATGAGACATCTCCAAATCCAACATTTCCACCCTTTTTCTTCAAGTTGAAAATTTTTCTTTGATCTCCGGTCATATGAGATGAGTACCCACTATATATGAACCATTTATATTCTTCTTTGCATTCTTCAACGACCAATTCTATTCGACAATTTTCATTGTGTGGTATTTCTTTCCTTTTCCATGTTGTAGTTGGTATAGAGAAATTTGGCATAGGATTATCTTCCTTCATCTCTCTGCAATCTCGTGCTTTGTGACCAAGATTATTGCACTTGTAGCATACAATATTTTGATTCATTAATGGGTCAAATGGATTATAATTTTTGTTGATAGATCTACGAACATTTCCATATCTACTATTTGCATCGTTCATGTATCTTGCGTAGTTATTCCTTTCATTGATTCTACAATTGATTTCCTTGTGTCCAAAATTTCCAAAAGTATAACAATGTCCAAGAAATAAATTTTGATACATGGGAGTAAGTGATCTTCTTTGTGGTGTGGTATGTCTGGGTTCACGGTCTATTCTTCTATAGTTTCCTTCATAATGATTTCTTTCGTACCTAATGGGAGAGAATCTCTCTATGTTGTCTTTGTATCCCCAAAAGGAAACAAGGTTGGTTTCTTCATCTGAATATTCTTTAGAAATGATTTCTTCTTCTTTAGAACTCTTGTGATCATCATCCTGGGTTTCTTCGGTTATGAAGAGGAATTCTCCTCCATAATTATCTTCTTCATCACTCTCATTTGAGGAGATGTCATCATCCTTGGAGTAGAATCTCTTTTTATTGTTGAGACTTCTCTTTTTATAGTAGCATCTTTCAGCAATATGTCTTGTTATACCAGAGCTAAAGTATTTTATATCAGACTTACCTTTGTATCTAACGGCTCCCTTCTGGAGCCTTCTTACAATTTTTTTTATTTCATCATCAGGGTCATTATCCTTGTATTTTGTCTTCTTTATGGATTTAAAGGTTGCTTCATTGTTTGTCTGGTCACTTTCTGTACCTGTTCTCATTTCATATTCTATAAAGAGACCCATGTAATTCATCCATTTTCGACATTGAAGTCCCTGGTTTCTTCAATGGTGGAGACCTTAGCATCATACTTCAAGAGAAGTGATGATCTCAAAACTTTTGTACAACCAAGGATTCATTGAGAGATCTGCTCTTATCCATTTTATAGCATTGAAAACTTCAACAACTCTAAGCAAATAGGATTAAAAACTTCAACAACTCTAAGCAAATAGGTTGCAATATCTTCCTTTTCATCCATCTTCAAATTTTCAAATTTGGTTCTATGTCATTGAAGCTTGACCTGCTTAACTTTTGGATCACCTTCATAGATACTCTTGAGCTTGTCCCATAACTCTTTAGAAGTTTTTCATCCCATCACTTTCCTAGAAACGGTTGGTGCCAATGTTCCTAGAATAACATGTATGGATTTCGAATTACAACTCATAAGCTTCTTCTCATTTGGATCGGTTGGAGCATTCTTTGGAATTACATAGCCATTTACAACTGAGTATCAAATGTATACTCCCAAATTTGTTAGGTAAGTTTGCACTCTATCACTCAAGTATGCATAATTTCTTCCATCAATTCATTGAATCCAATTTGGAATGTTCACATGGTCATCCATCTCTTCTTAGGATTTTCCTTCCACCAATTAAACTGTTCTGAAGGAAATCTGCTCTGATACCAATTGTTGGAAATAATGAGAGGGGGATGAATCAATATTTAGAGAAACTAGTATTTTTCAACTTGTACTTCAATCAGATAATGTATTAAATTTATATCCAATCAACAATGAACAATATCCAATGAACAATGAAGAGTAGTATAAGAGATACACCAATACACATTGCACACTATATAAGAAGTAATCATGTATTATTGTTCAAAGGAAGTAATGACTTCCAAAGGTAGCTACAGCTTCAAAATATAAAGGGAGGGATTAAACTCCAAAATGAATATACAATCCTCCAATATCAAGAGAGGCTTTACCTCTGTATCCTTGTCCCTTCCTTCCACCCAAGAGTATATGAGAGATAATAAAACTTTACATTAAATTATCACCATCAACCAACCATCACATAGAACCTAGTGATGTTGCCCGAGTATTCTTCAACTTCTGCAATTATTCACTTTTTGGAATACTATAATCTTGTATCTGATATTACTCAATTTATTCTCTGAAACTCCTCCAAGTTTCACTCCTTGAATCCTCCCAGAAAAGGATTTATAGAGAACATGGTAGACCTTATTCAATTCTGGTTTATTCAGGAGAGCAAACTTGTATAGCATGCCCCATGCTCAATATTTTACATCAGATTATGAAATTCAGACACAAGAAACTATAGCTCGTACTATTTCCAATGAAATTGTTCTCACTTCATTTGTATTCTCTATGAAGACGTTATGAATGGTTTACCCAAAACACTTGTTTGTGAATAGCTTCAGGACTAGTCAAAAACCCTATCTTCCATAGAGTGTATCTCCAAAATTGTAGGGAATATAGAGATAATTTTTTTACCAGAGATACCTAGATATGTCGACTCAATATCATACAAATTTCCCCATCTGAATCAGTCTAGAAACAATTTTATGTGAAAATGGTAAGATGACCTGTAAATAACATACCTTAGAACACATCATCAAAATACTTCATCCTCCCTTGAAATTTGGCCTTCTTTACTTCAGATTTCCTCAGAAATTTGACTTATATCTCCTTGCTCAATAATAAACTTGTATGTATTGAAAATTGAATGTATAATGAGATGTATTTATACCCTTTATGTCATTGTCTTTTAACATTAGGGACGACATGTAGTTTCTTCTTCGATTCACATTGTCATTTTCAAAAATTCATTTATCCTGAATCGTGAGGATCCATGCGATGTGCCACATACCTCTAGAAGTGGCATGAATTATACTATCCATCCATGGGTGTTGTATCTGCATGTGTAATTTCCTTCATGTCTCTCTACTTCAATCAATTTAGGGGTCCAAAATCCAATGGCTAGGGTTGACATCAATGACTACAACCAATGACTAGGGTTGACATCAATGACAACAACCAATATTACAACACACCTCTTCTTCACACTTCTTTTGTACTTAAGATTTTGTGTCAGTACTTCGGCATAATTTTTATCTGATGGTACCATGAGAATCCATCTGTGAAAGCACAAGTTTCTTGTCCTCCTACATTGTCCAGTACGTCATCTATGAATGGTGTTGGGAATGGGTCATGTAAATACACGTCATTCAACTTCCTCAAATCCATGCAAATCCTGATTCCTCCTATCTTCTCGTCCTACACTACCATTGGAATTATCCAATTAGATTCTTCTACCAGTTTGATGATTCTTGTGTCCAACGTCCTATCTATTTCAACCTTCACCTTTTCCTTGTACTTTGGATTTAAACTGTAAGGTATTTGACGTATTGGCTTCACTCCTAGTTTCAATGGAATATTCATCTCACCTAAGTCCCATGTTATCCCCTTCATCTCTGAAAATGTCATTGGGAATAGGTCTTGATATTCATGCAACGAGTCTGCAATATTTTCAACTGTCTCATCACTCTAGTAATCCATTATATGTGAAAACTTTGGATTCTCTATCATCGCAATGTTTACCTTCCACATATTTATCGGCTGGGTTTATACGACGGATTCAATTTCTGGCCTTTATACTACTCATTATCCTCTTATCTCTAGTACTTATACGTTTCATGGATCTTCTTCATCATTCTCTTTCTTAGAAACATTGTAACACTCCAATAACTTGTGGACAGTCAGAGTATATATGTGCGCATTGCATACTAGTACCACCTCCATTGACCCTTCTTATGAGAATATCTGCATTCGAATGTCCTATAGCGTTGCATCTATCGATGAACATTAATTTTCAAATGTATATATGAATTTTAACCTGGGAACTAGTTTGTCCCATATTGATGACTCTGTGTGCATTTCCAATTCCAAATACTAGTTCTTCGAAACTGTGTCCAGGGTATGTATAAATATTTGCATCCATTATGTTTTCAGTACTGAACTCCATAGAGTTATGCAATGCTTAACATGACCTACTGGATTACTCTCTCATGTATAATTCTATGCAATATTTTCTTCATCATTCCCAAACCTTACTTGCATTAGTATTCTACATTGTTTCCAGTATTTCACCCCCTCTTTGTGTGCATCCCACCATCTGGTTTGAGTCACTTTTAGGAAAACATCTAGTGATAAAATACTTTTTTTTGGTACCTACAACTGAAATTGTTTTACAAACAGACTTATATCAGTTAATCCATCGTACTTGGGTGGATCAGATAGATTTTTTCCAATCCAGCATAAGGATTGAGTTATGCATGCACATCATCTAGTTGAAACTTCATGCATTCTTTGATGTCAATTCTCTAGACCTTCTTCATAATCTGATGCACACAAACTGATACTTCTCCAACTTAGAACGCCATCTGTAGTAGGGTTGATATAATCATCCATTCTTGCAGTCATATTATACAAGTTTTCAATGTCATTTCCTTTGGTTAACTCTATGTATGTCTTTCCTTCTGATGGGTCCAAGGGTGCAATAATTTTCAAATTTATAACTTTGAATATAATCTCCCTCCTCTTCAATTTAATGATCATCTGGTTATCAAAATCCTATTCTAGTCCCATCAGTGTTGGATATGGTTGAATTTCATCCATGCTCTCAATAAATTCAAAGTATGCCACACTGCACACCCCATATATGTTCACAAGTACTCATGTCAACCAACCAATCAATACTATTTTGTGTTGATTCACGACCCTTAACTAAATAAGAGACCATACTAGCCTGGGTTTTCCCATCATCTCTGTTAGGATCCTATCGTAACCCCTCTCCATGGCTCATTAGTTAGTAGGATATGTTTTCTATTTAATAAATTTTGACACTAGGTAATAAGGCCTAATAAATAAAGAAGAATAAGTCAATGTAAGAATACCTAATAGAAGCTTTCACTTCTATAAATATCTTCCTCTAGAAGTTTCCTTAGAAGGTAGAATTAGTATAAATAAGAGTAGGAGGAATTGAATATCTTGTCTTGGATATTATTGTAATAGATCTCTTCTCTGATGGGGGTTTCCCCCTCAAAGAGGCAAGTGAACATTTCTATCATAATAAAGTTTCTCTTCTTGGTGATTATTTTGATGTTATTATGGTGTTCTTCTGATATTTTTCTAGATATATCATTATTATTTTGTCATTTTTTGCTAGATATCTTCTATTCTACATAATATATTGTATCAAGAATATTGCAAGTGTTATCAAATCTCTTTCCAGGGAAATAATTGTTGGCTAAATGTTTTGAGAGTAGAGACATATTCCAACATCTTTAAGCTACAAATATTTTTCATTACACGCATAAACCCATAGTCGGGGAGTCATACACATAGGAAATACATGTGGTTCATAATCTCACATATTTTGAACACCCTTGTAACCCTTGTTGGTACCCCTTCGAGTGGTAGCGCATCATACAACACCTGTATACGGATCGACTTAGGCATCCTGAAGCCCTCCATAGAAAAAATGATTAGTCGCCTGACTTCTATAGTGTCACCAAGAACAACATTTGGGAAGTGACTCTCTAGTACCTGGGTAGTTAGGTAGTATGCCTAAGGGTATGGTCTAGCCTCCTTAGTTGGTGCCTTGATATATTGGTCCGAGTAATACTATTGGACCCCGCACATATATAAGAGAGCTATAGCACATGGAAAACCCTTGACCGTAGATTCCCTGCAAACCTTAACCCTTAGGAACATAACATAGAAAGAAAATACAAGATCTATTGTAGTGAAACCTTTCCGTCTGCATTGGGGTTGACAAATTACTACTTCTTTTGTCCTATTAATAATTTGGGCATTCCACCACTGCAGTATTATTCAGTTCAGAGTATAACTCTAGAAGAGTAAAAAAAAAAGACATACATGCCTGTCGGCACCCTTATTTGTGACCTATCCCATTATATTCCTCTCTTAATTCTGATCGCAGTGGTACCCTTCAATTTTAAGACTTTTTTTTCCAGCGGACCCAACCCCCTCTAGGATGCCTTTATTGAGACCTATCCCATTGGATTCCTCTCTTTGTCGTGATCACCCAAGTACCTATCATTTTTAATACCATTTTTTCCATCCCAACACCTTCGTTGATACCTAAGACTTCACCATGCATACTACTCACTCTCAGTCCTAAGAAAACTTGGAGGATAGAATGTCCCACCTGGAACAACAAATTGTTGACAACATGGCTTCCCTCCACAATGAATTCACCACAGCCCTTAACCAGCAAGTCAAAAAATTGGTGCAACTCTTTAGGGTTAAGAATGTTGAGCCAAACCCACAAGAACTTTAGTATTCTCATTATGAACATACTTACTCCTCCTGGTCCCCTTGGGGTTCTCCACCTTCTTGGAATAAGGTGTCGAAAGTTGACATGCATGAATTTTTTGGATCCAACCCAACCAGGTGGGTTTCTCAAATGGAACAATACTTCTCCCTTCATGGTGATTGATATGATGAGAACAAACTCCATGTGGGGATTTTGTACTTGGATCAAGAACACTGGTAGTGGTGGCAGGGGCATAAGAAATGTTATCTAGGACCTCCCAATTGGAACATGTTCTCCAAAGCAGTTTGTGCCCATTTTGATAGGGAATCACAATTTTTGGGACAAATCACTAAGTTGTGCCAAACTAGATCTTTCACAGACTTCATCACAACATTTGAACAATTTCATATATGTATCGAGGGCTTATCTGATGAATTTTACCTTGAATTTTTTATCATTGGTCTAAAAGAAGCTATCAAGGCTCATGTGAACATGCATTATCCTACTACCTAGTTGCAGGCATGTCCATTAGCAAGGGAAGCAGAGACCATCCTCTAGGCACCATCCATGAAGGCTCCATTTACCACCTGTCCTTTCCCAGGGGCTACACCTGCTCCAACCTAAACTTTGAAGTTCCAAAAGGTCTCTCCCTCCGAAATGGATTCACAAGCAAGGCCTTTACTATTAGTGTGATTAAAAGTATGCACCGAGGAATAAATCTAGAGAACAAAAGTTCTTCTAGATTGATGCCTTATCTTCCTATTCCTATGAATAAATCCCAGCATATGAGGTTTTAGACCAAGAGGCAGCTCAACTAGGTGATCCTATCGAAGATCTAGTTGTCACATCGATGGAATCCTTGGACCCGGTCATCTCGCTTCATGCACTCTTAGTTATTTCGACACCACCGATCCATATTATTTTTGGCACGAAATGAGATCATGGATATAGTAAATAAATATATAGAGATATATCAGAGATATAACCATAAACATAGAGATACATGTATACACAATTTATATTAATGAGCAAAATGTACAAAACTATAGAAATACAGAGAATAAGACTCGCTAGAATGGTGGAAGCTTATCTCTAAAAAGAGATGTGATGGATACGCTCATTCACAATATGATGATTTTTACAATGAGGCTCCAAATAAATTTTTAAAATAATTAAAATCCAAAACCCTAACCCCGGAAGATGAAAAACAACAATTTTGTGGACCCTATTTTGGGTAGTTTGGTGTATCAACTTTCCGCGGGTGTAACTTTGGCATACGGTCTCCATTTGGGGCACACTATAACTCGTTGGAAAGGCATAAATGAGGCAATTCATTTAGGGGGATAATTAATACCCTTCAACTATCATTGAGGTTCCTGATCGTGAAAAGAACGTCGTTTAGGCCCTCAAAATGGTCCCGGAAGTTTGGGACCCAAACAAATGCTAAAATAGTAAATTTCCAACAAACTGTTTTGAGCCAGTTGGAATAGGTGGGTGGCCAATGATATCCACCTTGATCAATCCTTCCTCCTTAGGAAGAAATGGTCTCCATTTCACTTACTTCCTGAGCGAGAGAGGAAAGTGTTGGTTGAATCTGAATCTTGGTGAGTTGCTTGCCTTGCTCGAGAAGTTGTGTTGCTTAGCTTGTTGAAGACTGTTATGAACCTATTGTTGGTAGGGTTAAATTTTTTAAACCAACCTATTGTATCTTTTCTTGACTGGGAAATGTGTAGGTACCATTGTAGGTGAAGAAAAAATACATTTTTTTCTCTTCTACAATCTGCTTATGTTGGAAAGAAAGGTCCCTGGCCATGGTTGCAGTGGTTGCAGTGTCCTTTTGTTCACCTCTTGAACAAGTTGTGAAGAGGCTAAATTTTGCAGTATGAGAGATTACCTTGTGTCATTGTTTTGGTGGGACAATAGTTAGAACTACTTATGGTATTCTGTAGAGATGACCCCCTAGAGTAACAATGACACTACAGGGTTGAGACTCATAAATAGCATGGCTATTCCACATATATGGTTGGCCCAAAAAAACATCACAGACATCCAACATGGAAACACCACCTAATACTTGATCCTTGATGAGATGGATGTCGAATGACAATCAACACTATTGGCTAACATGAATATCTCGTCCCTAGTGAAGCCACCCTATATTGTATGGTTTCGGGTGTGGTTGTGTAGACAATCCCAACTGTTTGATGACCTCTATTGAAATGAGGTTATTTTGGATTCTGCTATCAACAATAAAATGAAGTGGGGTCCTCTTCACCCACATTTGTGAATGAAAAATGTGCTCCCCCTCTTTAGGATCTATTGGTTCTTCCAATGGAATTGTTTTGGTCAGGAAAATAGCAGTGGGGTCTACGTCGATGGTCTGTCTTCTCCCATTATTTTCTGAATCAAATTCAGAATCAAGGTTTGGCTCATTTTCTTTTATCTTGGCCACCAATGATTGTTTTGAGAAAAACTCATCAGTGTTGTTCCAAGGGATTTTGTATAAATTACACCATTTTCAATTGTCCTTCTTCGTCTTTCCATTACCCTTCTTTTCATGTGGCTTGCACTGGTTTTCTAGAGGTTGTTTCTTAGGGTTGTCTTTACCATACTTTGGTTATTGCGAATTTGCAGACCCGAACTCTCATTTGTTATGGTGCCTAAATTTATGCTTTATTTTGACAGCATATCGATAGCCAATTCCAAGTGATGAGATGTCATGGCAATCCATTTCAGTTTTGATGTACCTATGTAGAGTCCCACGATATTTCAGAACGAGTTGTCACCCAGAGTATTTGATACCAGACTTGGTGCACAAGGTATGGAAAGTATTTTGGAACTCCTACATTATTTGGCCCCTCTCTTGAAGTAGTGTGGTCCATCTCATGTACTGATCATCATAGTTACCAACATGGTAATATTGTTCCTTGGCCACATCCATTAAAAAATACCAAGTGGGCTCAGCCCCATATATTCCATAATCCTATGCAGAACTTTGATCCCAGTAATTTTCCCACCAATATTTGACATGGGGGAGAGCCTTAAGGAGTGTGAAGGTGATCTTTTCCCTATCGGAAAATTTGTGAACAAAGAAATAACCTTCTAGCAGATTTAACCATTTTTCTAGGGAATCCGCATCAATCTGACCTTTAAATATGGGAATATCAAAATTAACTTGTAAATTGAAAGGAGAGGTTCCTCAAAAGTGGCCACTTGATGAAGACGTACTTGTTTTTATGGATAGGTGTTTAAGGGTGTGGGAAACATTCTCCATCATTTAGTCCCTCTGTCATGTGAGAGCCTGCTCAAACATCATATTAATAGAATCGTATGCTCTGTCATCTTTATTTTATTCTTCCATGGAGGGTTTCTTGGGAATGTGAGAGCTATTTTCCTTAAGAGGGACAAGATTGAGAGCCCACTTTCTATAGTCGAACCTTGTTGGGGACATGAACTGAAAAACAATCAAGAGCACCCTGCTCTGATACCAATGATCTAGATTATTTTTGGCATGAAATGAGAGTGGAGATATAATAAATAAATGTATATAGATATATCAGATATAAATTAATGTAACAGAGATATATCAGAGATATAACCATAAACACAAATATACAGTAATACACAATTTCTATTAATGAGCAAAATCTACAAAACTGTGGAAATACAGAGTGAAAGACTTGCTAGAATGATGTCAACTTATCTATGAGAATAGATGTGATGGCTATGCTCATTTGCAAGAATATGATTTTTACAATGAGGCTCCAAATTTCTTTTCAACATAAACAAAATCTAAAACCCTAACCCCGGAAGATGAAAAGACAACAACCCCATTTTGGGTAGTTCGGTGTATCAACTTCCTACGGGTGTAACTTTGGCATATGATCTCCATTTGGGGTGCACAATAGCTCGTTAGAAAGGTATCAACGAGGAAAATCATTTAGGGGGATCAGTGAGAGATGTTTTCGATCATTGAGGTTCCTGATTGTGAAAAATCATCATTTAGGCCCTCAAAATGGCCCTGAATGTTTGGGACCTGAAAGAACTGCTAAAAATAGTAAATTTCCAAAAAACTATTTTTAGCCAATTGGAATAGGTGGGTGGCCATCGATATCCACCTAGATCACCCAAATAAATTGAATATCAAGGGATACACTAAACATAGCCTGGTTGTGGAGTTGATTGGTAGTGGTTTCACCCATAATTTTATTCATCACAAGCTCACTGATGAGATCCATTGCTTTGTCCACCCTATTTCTAATTTTCAAATCCTCATCGCTAATGGTGGTACTATTAAGTGTGGGGGGAATTGTGAGAATGTAAAACTCTAAATGGATGATTACCATAAGAAAACCCACATGTTCTCTATTTCCATGGGTGGTTGTGATATTGTGTTGGGCATGGAATGGCTTCACACTCTGGGGTCGATCACAATCTTCTTCATGTGGTCAAAGTCCTTCACTTGCTGGAGGAAAACCAATTGTTTTTCAAAAATACCAAACGTTCATCTGGCACCAACAAAGTGGAATACTTGGGGCAGATTGTCAGTAAGATGGGGTAAAAGTGAACCCCAAAAAGATATAATATATGCAATAATGGATGCACCCAACAACCTTAAAGTGCCTAAGAGGTTTTCTTGGTCTCACTGGATATTACAGGAAATTTGTTAACCATTATGGAAAAATTTATCATCCCTTGACTGACCTCCTTAAGAAGAATGCATTTCATTGGACACCAACTGATGAGAAATCCTTCACAGAGTTAAAGAGGGTCATTTGCACTACCTCTATCCTAGTAGCTCCCGACTTCAAAAAAACCTTTGTGGTGGAATCATATGATTATGGCATGGGTATAGGTGTAGTGCTCACCCAAGATGGTCGACCCTTGGCATTTATTAGCCAAGCATTGAGTGGTCACAATTTGGGTGGATCTATGTATGGAAAATAAATGATGGCCATTCTCCATGTGGTGCACACCTGGCGACCACATCTCTTGGGATGTCATTTTTCAAATTAAAATAGATCACCATAACTTGAAATATTTTTTGGAGCAACGACTATCATCCCCAGAACAAAATAAGTGGTTGAAACAAGTGTTGGGTTATGATTATGAAACCATCTACACAAAGGGAAAATATAACATAGTAGTAGATGCATTGTCAATACAACATGAGGAGGATAGATCCCTATTTTCTTTATTCTTACTGATCCCTGATTGGATTGAATAAGTGCACTAATAGTGGCCAACACATCAAACTACCTCAAAATTAATTCAGCGTCTTAAGGAGGAACCTAATCCTCCCACTAGATACATTTGGTAGGATAATATTATTCGATATAAGGGATGCCTAGTTCTCTCAACCTCCTTAGCACTCAAGCTCGGGATCTTAAATGAGTTGCACTCCTCAGCTATAGCGAGTCATTTGGGCTTTCAAAAGGCATATGCTCATGCTCATCATTCATTTTTTTAGGTAGGGATGAAGTAGGATTGATCTAGGTGGATATCAGTGGCCACCCACCTTCTCCAACTGGCCCAAAATATGTTTCTGGCAATTTTGGTAATTTACTATTTTTAGCAGTTTTAACTTTCGAGGCCATTTTGAGGCCCTAAATGATGCTTTTTGAGAAAACCGGGAGCAACATGGATCGTAGATCGATGTTTCTCACACAAAATTTGTATTTCTCAGATAGATATTTCCAACGAGCTATCAAGCACCCCAAACGGAGATTGTATGCAAAAGTTATGCCCCTGGGAAGTTGACGTATCAACTACCCCCATCGGGGCCCACAAACCTTTTGGATTTTCATCTTCTGGGGTTAGGTTTTTGGATTTTACTTATGTTAAAAAGGCCCTTAGAACCTCATTGTAATAATCATCTTCTTGTGAATGCGAGTAGCCGTCACATCTCTTCTCAGAGATAAGCTACCACCATTCTAGCGAGTCTTTCACTCTGTAATTTTACAGTCTCTGTACATTTATTTCATTAATAGAAATCATGTATTACTGTATATCTATGACTCTTGTTATATTTCTGCTATATCTCTGTTATGTTGTTGTCTCTCTTACAATATCTATGTGCATTTCTTTATTATATCTCCGATCTCATTTCGTGCCGAAAATAATCCAGATCAAGGATATACTTCAATTTGTCATAGAGTGTGAGGTGTGCCATTGTAATAAAAGTAAAATGGTCAAGTCTCAAGGCATTCTACAACCCTTACCCATTCCATATTCTCTGTGGATAGAAATATCCATGGATTTTATAGTGGGCCTTCCAAAATATGGGAACAAGTCTGTCATCATGGTGGTGGTTGATCGCCTCTCCAAGTATGCTCATTTTTGTCCCTTACCTCACCCTTTCACACTAGAAATCGTAGCAGAAGTCTTCCTTCATCATATTTTCAAGCTACATGGCATGCCAACCTCTGTTGTCTCTGATTGTGACCCAACTTTCACCAACACATTTTTGCAAAGTTTGTTTAAATTATAGGGAACCCAACTAAACAGGAGAACAACTTATCACCCCCAATCTAATGAACAAACATAAGTAGTCAACAAATGTTTGGAAACCTACTTGTGTTGTTTTTCTTCAGCCAAAAAACACCAATGGGTGTAGTGGCTTCCTTTGGCAAAATGGTGGTACAATACTTCCTATCATATGCCCACTAAAATGACCCCATATGAAGGGGTGTATGGCCAAAGGCCACCGACAGTCATTACCTGTCTTTTCGGCACATCCAAGGTCCATGCAAGGTCATACATCCACTCTGGCAACTCTGAAGGATAACGTCCACATGGCCCAAAATTGCATGAAACAATAGAATGACCAGCATCGTCCAGAAAGGGTTTTTCAGGAAAGTGATCAGGTGTTTCTCAGGATCCAACCTCACAAGAAAACATCTGTTAAATATCAGGGACATCACAAATTGGAACATAATTTTTATGGACCCTACCAGATCATCAATCATATTGGTTGTATGGATTACAAATTTTCCCTTCCTGCTACTTCCAAAATCCATCTGGTGTTCCATGTTTCCTATCTGAAGAAAGTGGTCAGACATAATTGCAGAGTCCAAACCATCCTTCTAGAATTATATGAAGAAGGCTCCCTATGGCTCCAACCATAATTAGTCCTCAATAACTATGAAATCCGGTTGTGTGGTCATACTATAAAGGAAGTGTTGATCAAGTGGAAGGACACAACACCAAAGGATGTGACTTGGGAATCCGTGACCATACTTCAACAGTCTCCACACCTGCAGCCTTGAGGAAAAAGATTCTTTTGAAGGGGGAGGGCATGTTAGGATCTGTTCCTAACCCCTTTCCATGGGTAATTAGTTAGTAGGATATTTTTTCTATTTAATAAAAGTTGACATTAGTTAGTAAGGCCTAATAAATAAAGAAGAATAAGTCAATGTAAGAAGACCTAATAGAATCTTTCACTTCTAGAAAGATATTCCTTCGGAAGTTTCCTTAGAAGGTAGAATTAGTATAAATAAGATTAGGTGGCATTGGATACCTTGTCTTAGAGATTATTGTAATAGATCTCTACTCTTCTAAAGTTTTCCCCCTCGAATAGGCAAGTGAACATTGCTATCATAATAAATTTTCTCTTCCTGGTGATTATTTTGGTGTTGTTCTAATATTTTTCTCGATATATCATTATTATTCTGTCATTTCCTGCTAGATATTTTTTGTTCTGCATAATGTAGTGTATCGAGAATATTTCAATCTCCCATGTCTTTTTAGGTAAAACATTCACATTAGACCCCAAGTCCAAAATAACATTATCCACATCATACTCCCCAATTTGCACACTAATTAATCTAAATTCTTCATTGGTCCTCTTCCTATGCAGTACCTGATTCACCACTCTTTATACGATTGGATTTTCCCTCCCTCATGTGAAGTGATCAATCATTTCATATAGTGTACTTAGAAAAATTTCATCTTTCATTACCTCTAAAAAAATTCTCAGGAATTATGTTAGCGTGCTTACCTTTCTAGTTGGCTTCTCGGGCACAACATGATCTTCTACATGAGGTGCATATGATGTTGATGCTCACCAATCCTATCCAAGTACCTATTTTCTTTCCCTCTCATATGTCTCTTTTTCTTGCTAAACATAAAAGGTTGGCAAGGGTCATATTGAATTCCTTACCCATTGCTCAATTTACTTTCCTTCACTCATCATACCAACTCTCGTTCTAGCTCCTCTATGTGTAACAACTTCTATTCTTGGTCATTTGTTGTGTTTTCCAGCTGATATTTTCTATACATTTTGATTTGGATTCAGTTTTTGGTTTTCTCTAGCCAACCATATTGCGACTAGTTGAGGAAAATATTTTTTCGCATGGTCTAGTGCTCTATAGTATGTGCACATTGTACACATATTTAGGAATTCATGGTCCAAGTTTCTTTCTTTATTACAATCCTAAAATATGATCGTTTCTCTTCTTCCTCTTCCAAAAATTTCCTCTTGCTCGACCTCTACCAAATTTTCCTCGGTTCCCTGGATTAAATCCTCTTTGATTATTATATTGTGGACCACCCCCATCTACTACAAAATTCTCCTCTTGAATCTTGTACATATACAAAGTACTCTCCCTCATCAATTTGAACGTGCGGCGGTCCTTGTCTTCATGTCCAATGAACTTGCAAAAATCATTGAACAAGTTCCTTGGTTTACTGTGATATTTCTATAGTAATGGAAAATTAGTTGGGTGATGGCCCCATTTCTTAGATATCTCGCAATATCCCCCTCTTTGTAATGGATTTGTTGCTCCCTTTTCCAAATACTGCGCGAATGTTGGGCATTCATCCTTGTGATTGCCTTCAGTCCTATACTTGGTACACCGATTTTTCTCACATTTCTCCTTCCCTTTTGTAATTTATTCTAGTTAAATCATGAATACAACCAACTACATATTCACATGCACCATCCCTCCATTGTATCATACTAGGGATGATTCCAATTTCATACCAATTTCCAGTGCCTCGGGTTGCAACACAACCTTCTATTGAATCAACAACCTGTGAATGTATGGTATAAGTCCTGCAATAAACCATTCCTGATGTTTTTGATCAGAAATATGGAAAGTTAGTCAACCCATGAGATCCTTGAACCTTTGATCGAATTCCCATACTGAATCTATTTGTACATGTTTAATCTCCTTCAGTTATGTGATGTACTGTGACTCAAATTTTTCTTTCTTTAACTCTTTCAACAGTGCTTTACTTATATCATCCAAAGTCTTGCCCTGCCCTATAGGTGTGGTAATATGTAGCTTCATGTACCAGACCAGCGCACGAACCCTAATTGTTGTTTCCAATTGCACAACCTTCACATCCTCATCTTCAACATTCTTTGCAGCCCAAATTCTCTCGCAAATAAACAAATGGTGTTCTGGGTCCTCTGACCCAACTCCCTAGAACTCAAAAATTCTAAGGTTGGTGTCTACCCCTACCATGTTTCTTTGTGTATTCCCTCTTCCTTGTGATGTTGAATGACTCTAAATATGACTTTGACTCTGACTCTGCAGACTGCTTCCATTGCTTTGACTGATACTACTTTTTCCTCTCTGGATAACTACAATTGATTTTGATAAGTATTCAACTATGATCTCTGATTGTGGTGATGCACATGGGGTCGTGGATTCGACACAGGACCCACTTTGAGCAGGAATTAACGATTCTTCTATTACTGGACTAGAATGGAAGCCCTCTTCTTCTCCTTCTGTATGTGGTATTTCCACTATTTGGATTCTTGCATAAGGTTCTCTCCCCTCTGGCTCACTGCGCAGCTCTCCTTTCTCAGCCCCATTATTTTGCCTCTTGTACCTCCTTCCTCCATGCAATACTCCAAACTCATATTCTTCCTATGGTATATCCTCCTCGGTCCCTCGCTTCCTTATTCATCATTTCATTCATTCTCTCCTACTCTCAGACTATCTTCTTGTCATCCCACGGTTTCCCTATGTGCATGAGGACCATTAGTAGTCAGATTGCATCATCATCATGCACTTGTCACACAACAACATCCTCATCCATGTACCCAATGATTTCATGAACCTTCCATGTAGACCTTTGAAAAAATCCCTTTCTACAACAATGAGTGATTGGGTAAAATATACTGCAAACTTTGTGATATATCCTCCTAGTATGCTATCTAACCAAAAATAAACTACATGAGTAGTTGGGTTACTTCCAGAATTCAGTTGTCTTACCAAATCAGGAGTTCAATTCCTCAGCGTTGCGGTTCTGTACCTTCCAATATCTCCACTAATCTTTCTAGCCACTCAGTTAGAGTAACTGGAAATTCGCCAAAGACAATTTCATGCAATTTTGTGTACACATACCTTTCCATCCATTGCTTGTCACTCATTCGGGGGTTTATGTTCTCTTTCCGAAAAAATTATCGTTCCTTCCTTTCCAACCATTCTAATATCTCTTTCTTATTTTTCCTCCAAAACATTCCCTCAATCGCAAATTCTGGGTCCCGACAACAGAACAATTTGTTTGCATTGTGCACGCTTTGTAAGACCCTAGGTTCAAGTTATCTCTGACAAAAAAAACCACCAGACACCAGCCCTTGTTTTCATCACCTGCTTGCATGGATGAAGTCTCACCCGAGGTATCTATTGGGACTATAAGAACTAGGTTTCTACATTAGTGAGGGAATGGTAGGTGACCATTTTGTTCATTCTTCCTTATTAGTTCTATGGGCGTAATTATATCCTTTTTCTTTGTTAACTAATTTGTGATTTCCGATTCATACTATCATTAAATTCCATATTGCCACACAACCCATTACTGTAATAGTCGTGATTATTGAGCAATGATTATTCATAACACATATCTAATCTAATGAGAATTAAACAGAATCCATAAGCCATCATATAAAAGACACACGACGCAAGATTTACCATTGTTCACCCAACTATGGACTACATCCACAATGATTGGATTCTTTATTATGTGTTTAGTAATTTCTTCATGCCTGTGCACTATGATTAAAAATATATGTCATGGTTATATTTATCTTCTCGTAGCCTAGATGCTATGCAATTCAAGCCTCTGTCTCTCTCAGCATCATCTCTTACATTCAGACATTGATTCCCTCCCTTCCCGGCCTATCCTATCAACCTTCTTACTGACAGGAATTCTTGTAAATTTGGAACAAACTCTACAATACTAACCAAGAATAACCACACAGAGGAACCCATATTCTCCCAACCCATTAAATATTTAGACATATAATCTAGAGCTTAAAACTCTACTTGGTTCCCCCAAAAACCCTATTGCAATGCATGATAACTCCAATTAACTAGTTGTTAAGGTTGCTTTCACCTGATTTTCCATCTGCATGTTGCTTTTTCACTCTGACTGCTTTTCCTCCTTCTTTTGTGTGTCCTTCCATATTTATAACGTCGATTTGTCATCCTTCCTTTTCATCCACATTATTCTCCTTCTTTATTCTTCTTCCTACTTTATTCCCTGTCTTATTTTTCTTATTGTGTTCTTTGCTTCTGAGTGCACCTCAACTGTGAACTCCCTATTCTTTCTTCTTCTCCTTTGCGCACCTCTTCTGTGCACTTATTATATACTTAGGATTTTTCCCAAAATTGTATCCCAAAACTGCAGGTCCAACAAAAGTCCACATACTGACACATTTTCAATTGAATGTTTTAAAATATTTTATGAGATATTGAAGTAGGATATCCTTCTAGTAGTTAAAGAATTTTAAAAGTATGGGAATACGATAAGGTACCTAAATCCCACCTTCATTTTCTTAAAAACCATAAAATAAGATGGATTTTCCTCCAAGGACTACAAGCCTATATCCTCCTATAATGTACTTACAGGTTAGTGGTGAAAACAATTACACATCGTATGAAACCTATTCTAAATGAAATGATAGATGAAGAACAATTTATCTTCCTCCAAAACAATAAAATTCATGATGCAGTCTTGATCACACAGGAAGTCTTCAACTCCATCAAATCCTTGAAGGTAAATCATCCCTACTAAAACTAGATCTCTCAAAATCCTATGATAGGGTCAATTGGAACTTCCTCAAGTTGGAATTGATTCAAATGGGCATATCCCTTCAACTGGTGAAATGGATAATGGAATGTGTCCAATCAGCTTCTTTCACTATACTAATCAATGGTGCTCCCTCAAATCATCGCGTGGTCTCAGACAACAATGTCCCCTTTTCCCATTCATGTTTATCATCATTTATGAGGCACTAAGAAAAATGCTTCTTGAGGCCAAAAACTCGGGCTCAACAAGGGGTGTTAAGGTTTCAGCAAGGGAAACAATTTCTCACCTCCTCTTTGCTGACGACATTTTTTTGTAGCATCTTTGGATATGGAAGAGATATCTCCACTCTTAAAGGAATTCTAGACCTTTTCAAATCATCTACAAGTATGGAGATTAATTGTCACAAATCATGTCTCATTCTCCATTAGTTATCATATCATGAATCGCTTTTGATAGGCAGCTTCATCCCATCCCCTAGGATAACTCTGGATGAGGGATTTAAATATCTTGGTTTCTTTCTGAAACCATATAAGTACTGTATTTATGAATGGGGTTGTCTAGTAAAAAATATTGAATTGTGTGTCTCCATCTAGGTAAATAGTCTCCTATCCAAGAGTGGCAGACTCATGCTACTCAAAGTTGTCCTCCAAAGTTTCCCATCTTATTGGTGCTCCGTAGTGGTGATTCCTAAGGGAATTGTAATCAATATTCATATAATCATATTCTAGTACATGTGGTGTTCTCACCGCAAAGAAGGTGGGGTCCATTTGGAAAAATGATCAGCAATAGTGTCTCTAAAGTAACTAGGTGGTTGGGGATTAAAAAAACATATATTCCTTTTCTCAAGAACTAGCAAATTGTAGCCTCTGGAGACTAACCCAAGGAAACTCTCTTTGGGTGTGGTTTATGCACTCAAAATACCTCCCAAATATGTTCATTGCAAACTGGTTTCATCTGTTAAGTAAATATCCTAAAGGATGTATAATATGGAATGATTTAGTGATTGTGGTCCCTCTAGTAGATTGGACCATATGGAAAATTGGTAACGAAAGGCAGGTCTACCTCGGTGATGATCCTTGGCTCAGGGTTGGGAATAACTTTCGATACTCTGATTCTCTCATCCAGGAACTAAAGACACAAAACATCTACACCGTAAACAATGTAAAGTATTGTGAACCCCATCCTCATGGAAGGGTAGGATGGAATTTAGCGAAGGATTTGGGGATTGAAAGGAACAAGGTTGAAGAATGGAACCTCTATATCGGTCTCCTTATCACTAAATTCATATCACTTAATGATGAAACCCCTGACTCCCTATGTTGGTCTAAGAACCACATTTCTAGAAATTTCATAGCCAAGTTGGGATATTCTACTAATCGTGAATCCATGTACATGAGCACCAAAAACTGGTGGTGGATCCTTCTATGGAAAATAAATTCCCCATTAAAATGTAAAATTACTCTTTGTCTGGCTCTAAACAACAAAATCCTCACTTGGGATAATGGTTTGAAATGTGGTTGGTGCGGCCCCAGTAGGTGTTCTTTGTGTAAATATCAAGAGGAATGTGTTTCTCACATTTTTATTGATTTATCTTACACAATACAAGTGAAGAATATTATCTAGGAAAAGATAAATCCTAAGGTGGCTTGGAATAAATCCATCATAAATCC
>SNQJ01S0018042.1:296417-307224 GCA_010110895.2 Picea sitchensis | reverse complement strand
CCATTGCATTGGTGCAAAGGTGTTAAGATAGTGAGCTAGCGATGTCTTTTAGGTAGTAATCCATCTCCAAAATCAGGTTGCAGAGGCCTCGTCTGCCTACTAGAAGACCAGTTTCCCTTCTGTTATCACTATAACAATATTTATATGGAATCCAAGTTTCGAGACTTAGTGAGAGGCTAAACCGGTGTAGAGACATGATAAACTGGAGGATGGGGCCATATATAGCAGAAGTGTGGAGTTGATGGAACTCGACGGTCCATAGATCACAAGTGGCACAGATCAACGGTCAGGGATCATTTCGGGTGGAGAACTAGCGTGAAGGTTAAAATGTCTAAGCGGACCTGAAATTCCAACCATGGTTTCCTGTAAAGATATGTGGCATCCTTAGATGCATTTCGGGTGGGGAAAGCAGGTGAACTCGAAACCACTTCATCACACCTTGAAATAACAGGTTAAGTGTCATTAAATGTGTCAAATCCAAGGGTCACATGTGGAAAGGAAACCTGATGGCCAGTCTAATCATCTCGAGACACTTGTTTAGGTACCATTCATCCACACAATTCCAAGTAAGCGCCACCAAATAACCATTTTAAGACTCATCACTGGATATCGATGGTCGAACGTGAGAGGAAGTTATCCCTATAAGGACTTTCATAAGTAGCCCATGATTAATACTTGATGGCGACTGTTACTCAAAACACAGGAGAAATTACTCTATTTTGGGTAATTGACAGTTTATTCTAGAATGGGATACGTACAAATCAAATCACTTGTTCGATTCACGTGAAGTTGAGGGAAATAGGCTCGTGTTCCCTGGAAACCTAGAAGGAGTTGAGGAGAAATATCTAGCGGTTTTCAACAAACCAGGAAATTCGAACAATATGACAGAACCATCAAGTAAGAAGAGAAAAGGGCATGCTACGTAACTCCTAGCAACAAAATCTTGCGCAAAATTTGTAGACGAACCAGGATCAGGAAAAGAGATAAGGTTGAATCCTATTATGAAATATTTTATTATTAATGGATATGAAGACGGACACTACACACAAGATGATGAGAGTAAAAAGAAAAAGTGATGAAAGGAAGAAGTTAAAGCTGGAACAATTAAAGGAACCGAAGAAGACCATCCCAGTTGGCTTGACACATTAAAGGAAGAGATTGAAAAGTTAAAATAAAAAATTCATGAGAGGCTAAATCAAGTTAATTTCAAGGAATCCTATAATTTTGTAGACATGTGGCATTCAGGGTAAAGATCTCCAATATTTCAGTTTTCTATTTGTAACGTTCCCTAGAATGTAGGAGTTCGGTTTTGGCACGTTACTCCCTCTATAACCAATATCTATTTTTGGAATCTTGGAGAAGATGATCCATTTTTGGGTTTCATATGTAATTTATCTATATATATTGTTAAAAAGATAAATGAAGGGTTCGACTAGCCAGAGAAGGGCCTTCCCTTGTAGCAGAAAAACTTTGTGATTTTCGATGGATTTTAATATAAGAAGAAAAAGTTTTCTTAGATAGCTGAGATTCATCATAGTGTTTATGTTCAGTATGTTTTCTTGTATTTCATATTAATGAATGTGTTTTTCTGCTAGCAATAATCTTTAATCAAAAGAAAGAATTCACTTTGTTGGTGCTCTTTCTCATATTGATTATACCTGTTATGTGTTTATTGGTTTCTGGTTTAGAATTCACCCATTATCGGTGCTTTGTTTTTAGTAGTCAGCC
Organism: Picea sitchensis; assembly: GCA_010110895.2. Lineage (NCBI taxonomy): Eukaryota > Viridiplantae > Streptophyta > Pinopsida > Pinales > Pinaceae > Picea > Picea sitchensis. The sequence continues at coordinate 305,496 of SNQJ01S0018042.1, read as the reverse complement.
TTTATGTTCTTTCTTCTAAATATATGGCAAGAGATTCGTCCTCTGTTAGATGCCTCTTTCCATGGTGATCTTTCCTCTTTTTCCACTGCCATCCCATATTCCTTATTTGGTTGAACATCATAACTATTTTTCCTTTGTTCCATCTGGAATACATAGCTTATAAATTTATTCATATGATTTAAGGAATTGACCCCATTGTCCAATGGTCCTACCCTCTTATTTTGTCCTACCACTTTTAAAATTTATCCTATTGCAAAATCTAACCTTTGTGTGTGCATTGACAAATATTTTGAGTATTTTCAATAGTTATGTTCCGAAGATATCCCTCTCTGGTTGGAAGGGTCAAAATCCAACCTAAAGTTGGTTGAAACAGTTACCTCTGTTGTTTTTCTATCAACTAGACAAAATTTACAGAGTGCTAACATTTTGGCACCATTGTCGGGGAACGAAGGTGAAATCTTCCCTGGAATAAATGAAAAAGATCGTATATGAGTACTGATGGTGAAACATATTCAGACACAGAAAGGTTGTACATCATTCACATTGCGGCTCCATTTTCAAGAATCTAGAATTCAAAATTTTCATGGTGACTCCACTGTCCAAAGAATCAGTAGCGTGAAGATTTTATTTGTGACTCCACTCAAGATTCAAATGCAATTCATAGACTCCAATGGAATATGAGATCCATTGGTAGAGGTATGAAATGACATCATGGGAGAAAATGAGTACATAAAGCTGAGTGTTTTTCCAAGACATAGTATTTTTTGTTATTAATTACCTTTGGTCATTTCCTGAACATGTTAAACAAATTTTTCTTTACTCGTTGCGTGAAAATGATGATCAGGAGAATCTTGAAATGATATATCCTCCTCTTAAAGTTATACATATATCTCCTCAGTTTATCACTGATTTTGATCAAAATCTCCCATCTGAGCCATGTGATAACCATAACCAAGTTGATGAGCCTCATGAAACCAAGGCTAATATTTCACCTCATGTGCTTTATCCAACACCCTCCAATACTCAGAATAGATACAGACCCTTAAAATTACCTCACATCCTTCATGATTTTCCTCCAAAGCATTATAAGTACCTACCTATGTTTGATGGAGAACCTGATGTCATCACAGCTGAAAAACACATCCAAGAGTTTGAGCATTTTATAGATTTGTTTGAGATTGATCAGGATGATGTTTGTACGAAGGCCTTCTCTCAATCCTTGAAAGGGGATACCAAAGAATGGTTTAAACATTTGCAACCAAATACAATTAGCTCATGGAAATAATTGAGGATTGTTTTTTCGAAGTTTTGGGGAAAGAAGAAATCTTTGGATCTACAACTTACAGAATTTTATGCCTCGAAAAGGAAGAGCAATGAAACTATTTCCACATTCAGTAGACGGTTTTTTGGTATTTATCACAATCTTCCCAAAGAAGTTCAACCCACTGAAGATGTTGCCATGCTCCATTATGAAACTACTCTTCATCCAGATTTGTCTTTCGTCCTGATGGAAAGAAGACCTAAGTACTTGCAGAAAATGTTTAATGATTCTCAGGAGATTCAAAACAATATCCAAGCATGTGAACAAATTCAAAATGAGGGGTTGGATGCACAAGAACATGAAAGTGAATATGAACATAAAACAATTGATTGGAATCTTGAGCATAGATTGATAATATCACAGGTCCTCTTGAAGTTTTAAATGCTAATGATTTTGCAAAGGATTATATTCCACTTATTGAGAAAGGAGGTGCTAAGTTAGTTTCTGATCCACCCCATGATAGCATGGAGTTGATTTTTTTTATATATTCATTTGTAGACAATCAAGAAGATCAGTTTGCAAATCAGTTTGTTGAAGAGCAGGTTGAAGTTCCAAGTTTGTTCTTGTTATATGGAATTGCAGACGTTGTTGATTTGCTTATATATGATGAATATAATGATGATTGTGATGTTGACTTCCTGGAACAACCAGTTGCATGTTCTATATCAGAAAATGTTCCTTTTCAACAGTATGTTGAGGGAAATCAGCTTTCTTATCACAGTTACAAAAAAGAAAGTTCTGAACCAGCTGAAGGAAATTCTCTACCTTTTTCATTTTCTTCATTTAAATTATTGAAAAGGAATTCTAAGATCATCACTAAAGCAAAGGGAGGTGTGATGATGCCAAACCATGATGATTCACTGGAAAAAATTGACAAGGAATTGCAACCATTGGTCAAAAATAAAGCTGAAGATGGGTGTGTTCAACAATCCAAAGAAAGTGGAAAATGTGCATATGATAGTAGTAAAGAGAATGAAGAAGATTTTGAATCAGGTAGAAGAACCTTTCTGTTGTTCTTTTCTTCTTTCACATTGTTGAAGCAAAATGTTAATAATGTTTCAGATCAGAAACCCTCTGGGCCTGATGTTAAATCTAAAGAAAGCAGTGGACTTGCAAATGAAAACTATCTTCCATTATGTTTTTCTTCCTTTGAATGGTTAAAAGAAAATCATGAGAAAATAGAGAATTTTGATTAAATAATTATTTTCAAAAGTCATTTGCCTTCTCCTGAACTTGATGAATATAATAAAAAATATCCCCAATAAAATAAAGTGTTTCAAAGTTGTCTTTCTTCCCCTATGAATGATGTGGTTGTTAGAATTCAAATGGGTGTAGACATGGATGAGGGTGCTGAAAATGTTTCTATGGAGATTTCAAGCAGTGAGCAAACAAATGACATATAATTTCAGGGAAGCAACAAAACAATGTATGTCACGGTTCAATCAGAAATATTGAAAGATCATAAAGAAGCAGTTGTTTTATCTAATCTCTGTGAAGATTATGGTTCTGAAAATGTTCTCAGAACTGAAGAAGCAAAGCAAGAAAAACAAATACTTGTGAAGGGGGCCTGTCCTTCTGTTTTGGTTCATGAAAAAGAAATGTTTTCTCATGTGTTTCATGACCCTGTGGCATGTTATATGGAGAGTTTTAACAATCAGAATTTACAGCTTATGGTGGGTTGTAAGCTTAGAGAAGAATATGATGGTCAATCAACGTTAGCATTAAAAATAGATTGCTTGCAACCAAGGGGTTTATTCTAGTCAGCACTATCTTATAGTTCAGAATATGGTCATTCCCAACAGTCTCAGTTGATTCTTCAAATCCTTGGTAGAAATCAACTAGTTAAACCACATGAAAACAAGAATGTGGCGGAAGGAGAGAAACATGATTATTATTTTATGCATGTTTTAGAAGATCCATTTGCAGTTTTGTTAGAAGTAGAAAATGGTCCCAATTTTTTTAATCTTTTGAGATTTGAATTCATAGATAGATTCTTATATTAATTATCAGTAAATACATTTTGGACCAAGCATGCGCAAAGAAACTAGAAAATAGATAAAGTTCTTGCATGTTCATTATGATTTCATTTTATTGGAAGCTCATTTCAGCAGTTAGGGTAGGTAGGTGCAAATAAGCTTGATGATAAATCATTTTCAAGTTTAGGTCTCTTAATAAAGTGTTCAGTTAGATGTTAGAAGTATATCCAACATTTAGTCTCCAATTAAGAGCAGTGTGCAAACTTCATTTTTCAACAGACGTTGGTGACAGGTCAGAACAGGGTACACACTCATTTTGGAGAAGCTCAATAGATAAGGCATAGGGTCTATGCGTTCTTTGCTACCTTGTAGGGAGGATAACATCCCCATTTGGAGCCCATGTTATCACTATAACAATATTTATATGGAATCCAAGTTTCGGGACTTAGCGAGAGGCTAAAAAGGTGTAGAGACATGATAAAATGGAGGACAGGGCCATATCTAGTGGAAGGAGGCTAAGTCTAGAGGAAGTACAGATTTGATGGGACCCGGTGGTCCACAGATAGCAAGTTCCATAGATCAATGGTCAAGGATCATTTCGGAAGGAGAACTAGCGTGGAGGTTAAAATGTCTAAGAGAGCCTGAAATTCCAATCGTGGTTTCCCATAAAGATACATGGCATCCTCATACGCCTTTCGGAGGGAAAAGCAGGTGAACTCAAAACCACTCCATCAAAACCCGAAATCATATGTTAAGTGTCATTAAATGTTTCAAATCCAAGGGTCACATGTGGAAAGGAAACCTGATGGCCAGTCTAATCATCTCGAGACACTTGTTTAGGTACCATTCGTCCGCACAATGCCAAGTAAGTGTCGCCAAATAACCGATTTAAGACTCATCATTAGATATCGATGGTCAAACGTGAGAGGTCGTTATCCCTATAAGGAATTTCATCAGTAGCCCATGATTAATACTCGATGGCGACTGTTACTCAAAACACAGGTGAAATTACTCTATCTTGGGTAATTGAAGATTTATTCTGGAACAAGATACCTACAAATCGAATTACTTTTTTTATTCACATGCAGTTGAGGGAAATAGGCTCGTGTTCCCTGGAAAACCAGAAGTATCTGAGGAAAAAGATCCAACGATTTTCAACAAACCAGGAAATTCGAACAATATGACAGAACCATCAAGTAAGAAGAGAAAAGGGCATGCTGCACAACTCCTAGCAACAAAATTGCACACAAAATATGCAAACGAACCAGGATTAGACGAAGAGATCAGGTTGAGTCCTATTAGGAAATATTTGATCATTAATGGATATGGAGATGGACACTACACACAATATGGCGAGAGTAAAAGCAAAAAGTGACGGAAGGAAGAAGTTAAAGATGGAACAGTTAAAGGTACTGAAGAAGACCAGCCTAGTTGGCTTGACACGTTAAAAGAAGAGATTGAAAAGTTAAATTAAAAAATTCATGACATGATAAATCGAGTTCATTTCAGGGAATTTTGTGATTTTGTAGATAGGTGGCATTCAGGGTAAAGATCTCAAATATTTCAGTTTTTTGTTTGTAACATTCCCTAGAAAGTAGGAGTTTGGTTTTGGCACGTTACTCCCTCCGTAACCAATATCTATTTTTGGAATATTGGAGAAGATGATCTGTTTTTGGGTTTCATATGTAATTTATCTGTATATACTGTTCAAAAGATAAATGAAGGGTTCGAATAGACAAAGAAGGGCCTTCCCTTGTAGCAGGAAAACTTTGTGATTTCTGATGCATTTTAATATAAGCAAAGAAGGTTTTCGTAGATAGTCGAGATTCATCATGGTTTTGATGTTCAGTATGTTTTATTGTATTTCATATTCATGAATGTGTTTTTATTATAGTGATAATATTTAAGCAAAAGAAAGAATTCACTTTGTTGGTGTTCTTTCTCATATTGATTATACTTGTTATGTGCTTATTGGTTTCTAGTTCAGAATTCACCCATTATTGGTGCTTTGTTTTCCATAGCCAGCCTTTATGTTCTTTCTTCTAAAGATATGCCAAGAGATTCGTCCTCTGTTAGATGCCCCTTGTCATGGTGATCTTTCCTCTTTTTCCATTGCCATCCCATATTACTTATTTGGTTGAATGTCATACCTATTTTTCCTTCTTTCCCTCTATAATACATAGCTTATAAATATTCATACGATTTCAGGAATTGACCCCATTGCCCAATGGTCGTGCCCTCTAGTTTTTTCCTACCACTTTTAAAATTTATCCTATTGTATAATCTGACCTTTGTGTGTGACCTCTGTGTGTGCATTGCTAGATCTTTTAAGTATTTTCAATAGCTATATGCCTGAGAGAGCTCTCTCTGGTTGGAAGGGTCATAATCGAACCTAAAGTTGGTTGAAACAGTTACCTATGTTGTTTGTCTATCAGTCGGACAAAATTTACAGACTGCTAACACCTTCTTGATCTCATCTCTTAGTGTTTCTGTAACAAATGTTTAATAGAAAACAATTTGCTTCTTTCACCTGGAAGAATTCCAAGACATAAGTAATAGATATGGATATAAAGATAGAATAATATTATATATGGATTTTAATGAAATTTATGGGTCTAATCTCTCAATCTTTCAATCTGTTAACGAAAACTATTCTTTCTATATGAGTTTATTTATGGGTTTTATTGAAAATAGTTCAATCTTTTAATGAAAACTATTGCGTTCAATCTAGATCTATATATGTATGGGTTTTAATGAAACTTATGAGTTCAATCCATTCAATGAAAGTTACTTTGTTAATGAAAACTAATGCGTTCAATGTATATTTATATATGAGTTTTAATTAAGGTTAAGCATCCAATCTATTCAAGGAAGGTTATGTGTTCAATCAAAGTGAAAGTTATGCGTTAATGAAATATAGAAAAATATTATATATGGGATTTAATGAAAGTTAGGAATTCAATGGGTTTAATGAAAGTTATGCATTGGATGGAAATTCTAGGTTTTCATGAAAGTTATGCTTTCAATATGTTAATGAACTTTCAATTTATGCTTAATATGTTAATGAACTTTCAATGAAAGTTCTTGTATCGAAAGCTATTGTTTTCTATATGTGTTTATATATATATATATATATATATATATATATATATATATATGGCTTTTAAGGAAAGTTATGCTTAAATTTGAATAAAAATTATGCGTAAATGTGTTCAAGATGGAAAAAAAATTAAGGTTAATAAATCGAAGAACTAGAGCTCAAACTTAAGCTTAAAATCTTATAAGGATATTATGGTTAATGGTTATTAGGGTTAATTATTATTGTTAATGATTATTAAGGTTAATTATTATTAATAATGATTATTGGTTAATGGTTATTATTGTTAATGTGTATTAGGGTTAATTATTATTAATAATGATTATTATGGATAGGATTAGGTCAATATTAGCATTGGAGTTATTTCTATTAGAATTAAGGTTAAGGTTATTCCTATAGAATTAGGGTTAGGATCTTTTTTTAGAGTTAGAGTTAAGTTTATTTTTATTTTAGAAGTTGAAAGTGCTTTAAAATAAAAATAAAAATCATACTTTTAAACATTTAAATTTAAATTTAAATTTAAGATGAATTTAAATTAGTTTAATTTGTTTTTAAAAATTGTTATGTAATTCAACTATAAAAATTTTAAACATTGGGTTTATAAAATAGCTAATTACTATCTAATAAAAAACAATATTAAAGCAAACACATTAATCCCTCATAAATTTTTTATATTTTAAAATATTTTTTCCTTTAATTTGTTTGATGTTAATGAAAAATAATCTTAATAATAATAATATCCCCACCTTATCAAAATACTTAGGAAAGAGAAATTTTAAGTATATGTATATATCTACATTGTTTAAAAATATTTATATAAAATATAACTAAAAATATAATTGGTATGGTTATAAATGACCATATTACTCTTTATTTAAATGGTTTGAGAATTAATGTTTGTGTGAAATTTATTCTTTCCACTATTAGGGTTAGGGTTATCCTTTTAGAATTATGATTAGGGTTATTCCTATAGAGTTAAGATTAGGATCTTCTCTTAGAGTTAAAGCTAGAGTTAGGGTTATTTCTACTTTAATAGTTCAAGATATTGTAAAATAGAAAAATCATAATTTTAATTATGAAAAATTACAATTTCAAATAAAACTTTCTATTTCATATTACAATTTCAATAATATTAACTTAAAAAATTGAAAAACATTATTAAAAGAAAAATATAACTTACTATAGAATTGATTTATTTCAATAAAATGTATAATGATATATTTTCCTCTACTTTATAGAAAAAACTTGTAAAAATTGAAAAATATGATATAAATGCTAGATTACAATTTCAACAATCTTAATTATAAAAATGGAAAAACAATATAATAAGAAATGCACTGTTTACTATATAATTTATTTATTTCAATAAAACATATTATGAGATATTTGAGTCTCTTTTCTAGAATAAAAATAAATAAATAAAAAGAGAGAAATAAGGTTTATTACAAAATTAATTTATTTTAATCAAATGCATTTTTAAATAATGCTTTTGAGACGATTTATAAGTATTCAAAGTGATCAAATTTCTTCAAATATAGATTTAAATAAAAAAAATAAGATGAATTTAAATTAGTTTAATTTGCTTTCAAATTTTTTATGTAATTCAACTACAAAACATTTAAACATCTCAGTTATAAAATAGATTTAATTATTCCACAATCCAAAAGAATATTAAGACAAACACATTAAATACTTATAGAAAGAGAATATATATATATATATATAGAGAGAGAGAGAGAGAGAGAGAGAGAGAGAGAGAGAGAGAATTGGTATGGTTATAAATGACTATAACACTTCTCTTTATTTTAATGGTTTGAGAGTATGGTTTAATCATTGCCTCAAACTTATTCCTTTACGTATATGGGTTTTAATGAAAGTTTATATATATATAGTCTTTAATGAAAGTGTTTTTTTATGGGTGAGAGACTTGTTTTGTTAATTATCCCACCCATGAAAAATAAAATCAATGAAAAATATATAAAAATTATATATGGATGTATATTGCTCATAGTTTGTATCATGGTGCAATGTATACACTCTATGATCCATGTTTGTTGTACTTAAATGTACTTATAACAACAATAAATCATCATCAAATGTCAATTTCATTTCTATAAATGTCCTTAGAAAGCGTATAAATCATCATCTCCAAGGTTCCAAATGATTTGTTGATTAAGGTTGGTTGTCATTGATGTCAACCCTTGAAGAAAGTCCAGTAGCACAAAGGTTTGGGTAATGGACCCAAGTTGGTTTGATGTAAAGATGACTCATTATTGTTTTGTCATGGTTGATAAGAATTACAGATGGATGAACTCCAAAGTGGTCCCCTTATGGTGAAAGCTCTCATGGGAAGATGCTTTGTGGATGGAGTTATCCTAGAAGTATGGTTATATAACCCATGATTATTTGTGGAATAATGAGATGAAGGTTAGTGAATTTGTCAGTGAAACTATCCTAGATGTATATTGTTTTTCATGTCATTTCTAGTGGTATGTGGAATGTCACATAACTCCTCACGGTTTGAGAGTTATGGGCTTACGAAGTTGGAGAACCCTCTTATGTCATCTAGAAGCCCCAAAAGGTCAAAGTAGTCAAAGTGGTTTAAGGGATTTTAGAAGTTAAATAATAAAGTGAAGTGATGAGTGTACTATAATTCAAAGTGAATACAAAATAAATTATTTAAAT
>SNQJ01S0018042.1:284895-295311 GCA_010110895.2 Picea sitchensis | reverse complement strand
TACATGGTTGAGACAAGTAGTTGATGAGGTGGCACATACATGAGGTGTATAGTTGATGATGTTGGTACATATTGATGAGTCATAGTTGATGATTACTTGACACATGATTGGTACATACTTGGTACATGGTTGGTTGAACTTGTGTATGGTACAGGTTGATTACAGTTTGTTTGGTAAAGTTTGGTGCATGGTTGATGCACTTGTTTATGGTACAGGTTCATTACAGGTTGAGGTACAGGTTGATGTATGGTTCGGGTTTATTGGTATAGGTTTACAATGATATATCACATAGTGATAGTGTGACATTGGTTCCATCATTCTACTTCTACTTCAGGGCGATTGGATGGGGCAAGGACAGTTGGTTGTAGCCACCTTCCGGTTGTAGCCAGAGAACATAGGGGGTTGTATCCTCCTTCTGGTTGTAGTCAGAGAATTGGGGAGTTGGAGCTTCCCTCAAGTTGTAGCCTGAGAAACTAGGGAGTTGGAGCCTCCTTCCAGTTGCAGCTAGAAAAAAAATGAAGTTGGTGCTTCCAATGAATGTAATTCTTCAAGACATATAAGAAAAATAATTCTGTGGTTTTCTCCTGCTTCAGGTTTCCACGTAAAACACTGGTGTACTGTGTATGTGTATGATTGTTCATTTGTTCATTACTCATTATTGGATGATAATTCTACATTTATATAACGCTTGGATTATTCGGTTTAAAAATGATTATAATTTCTCTATTACTGATTCACCCCCCTCTGAGTAATCCAACATGATTTGCTACAAAATTTCTTATAAAAATTGTAAATTATTAAATGATTTTCTATCAGTTTCCTTTGAACAAGTATAAATCAAGAAGATTTACTATCAATGTCCTTAGAACAAGTATAATTCATCATCTACAAATTTCAATATGGTTTTCTATCAATGTGATGAACATATCCTTGTCGTCACAATGTGATGAGCATAGTGCCATCTTCACAATATAATGCAAATATCTTGTCATCATAATGTGAGAAACAATGTTCCTTCGTTGCAATGTGATTAACATAGTGCTATCATCACAATAAATGTCATGTCGTCGCAATGTGATAAAAATAAGACATTTATGTTCATCACATAGTCATAGAAAATACAATGAACATATGACATTTAAGTTCATCATATAGCCAATTTTTAGTTAAATGTCTTATCATCGCAATTTGATGAGCATAGCCCCATCATAACAATATCCCCATCATCGTTAATATGTCACAAACAATATCCTATCATTGCAATGTTATGAACATATCCTCGTCAAAGTAATGTGAACGAAATATCCATTCATCAAAATGTGACAAAAATATCACGTCCTCGCAATGTGAAGAAAATTGTCCCACCATTGTAATGTGGCAAACCTAACCATATTGTCTCAATGTCACAAACATAGACTTATACAATAAACATACAATGTGACTAACATAACCATATTCTCGCAATGTGACAAACATAACTATGGTTTACCTTGGTTCACCATGATGATGGTTGACCATGCTTTACCATGGTTGACAACGGTTAACCATGTTTAACAATTGTTTTCCATAGATGAGTATGGATGGACATAACCATATTATCACAGTGTGATGAACATAGCCTTGTCATTGGAATGTGATGAACATATCCTCATTGCCTCAATGTGACACAAATATATTTTCATCATAATGTCACAAACAATGTCCTGTTGTCACAATGTGATGAACATAGTCTTGTGCTCTAAATAAATGTCTTGTCATTACAATGTGATGAACATATGACATTTATGTTCATCACATATACATACGACATACAAAGTACATGGGAAATTTATGTTCATCACATAGCCACTTGTTACTTAAGTGTCATGTCGTCGAAATGTGATGAACATATCCTCATTGTCACTATATCCCCATCGTCATTAATATGTGAAAAACAATATCCTATCATCACAGTGTGATGAACATAGCCCCATCATCACAATGTCCTTAGAACAGATATAATTCATCATATACAAAGTTCAAGATGATTTTCTATCAATGTGGTGAACATAGCCTCATCGTTGCAATGTGATGTAATTATCATGTTGTCATAATGTAACAAACAATGTCCTTTCTTCACGATGTGATGAACATATCCCTATCCTCACAATAAATGTCATGTTGTTGTAATGTGATGAACATACGACATTTATGTTCATCACATAGCCATACGACATACAATGATCATACGATGAATATAAAACATTTATGTTAATCACATATTCACTTTTTACTTAAATGTCTTTTTGTCCCAATTTGATGAACATAGACCTATCACTGAAATATCTTCATCGTCATAAATATGTGAAAAATATTATCCCATCATTGCAATGTTATGAACATATCTCCATCGTCGCAATGTAATGCAAATATCCAATAGGAATAATGTGATGCAAATATCCTATCCTCGCATTGTGACAAACTTATCCATACCATCGCAATGTGGTAAACATAAACATATTGTCACAATGTGACAAACTTATCATTTTATGATGAACATAAATGTAATGACCATAACCATATTGTCGCACTGCAACACAAATAACTATGGTTGACCTTGGTTGACCTTCTTATGAACATAGCCCCATCGTCACAATGTCCTGAGAAAAAATATACTTCATCATAAATAGAGTTCAACATGATTTTCTATCAATGTCATGAACATAGCCTCATCATCGCAATGCGGTGCAAATATCCCATCATCTTATGGTGGTGCAAATAAATTTCATCTTTTCACAATGTGTTGAACATATGAAATTTTTGTTTATCACATATCTATATGACATATGATGAACATGCGACATGTATGTTCATCACATAACCACTTTTTACTTAAATCTCTTATCGTTGCAATGTAATGAACATAGCCCCATTGTCGCAACATCCTTGTTGTCGTCAATATGTAGCAAAAAATATCATTTCATGACAATATGACACAAATATCCAATCGTCACAATGTGATGCAAACATTTTGTCCTCGCAATGTGAGAAACAAAACCCAGTCGTGTCAATGTGATACACATAACCATATTGTCACAATGTGATGAACATTGCCTTATACGATGAAGATACATTGTGATGAACATAACCATATTGTCGCAATGTGAAAAACATAACCATATTGTCACAATCTGACGAAGATAACTATAGTTAACCTTGGTTTAAAATGAACATACAATATTTATGTTCATCACATAACCACATTTTACTTAAATGTCCTGTCATTTCATTATGTTTAACATAGCCCCATCGACACAATATACACGTCATCATTAATATGTGATAAAAAATATCATGTCATCACAATTTTATGAACATATCCCCGTCATTGCAATGTGACACAAATATCCGATTGTCATAATGTGATGCAAATATCATGTCCTCGAAATGTAATGAACATATCCCACCATTACAATGTGATGAACATATCCATATTGTCACAATGTGACAAAGATAGCCTTATATGATGAACATACAATGTGACGAACATAACCATATTGTCGTAATGTGATGAACATAACTATTGTTGACCTTGGTTGACCATGACCATGATTGACTATGGTTGACCATGGTTGACAATGGTTAACCATGTTTGACAGTTGTTGTCCATAGATGACCGTGGCTAGCCATAAGCATACTATCGCAATGTGACGACCATAACCATATTGTCGCAATGTGACAAATATAACCATATTGATGCAATGTGTCGATCAGAGCCTCGCCATTGCAATGTGATGAACATAACCATATTGTCACATTGTGATGAACATGGACTCATTGTGGCAATGTGATGAACATATCCTCATCATCGCAATGTGACGCAAATATCCTATCGTCATAATGTGACAAACAATGTCATGTTGTTGCAATGTGATAAACATAGCCCTTTCATCGCAATGTGATGAATATACAACATTTATGTTCATCACATAGCCATATGACATACGATGAACATATGACATTTATGTTCATCACATATCCACTTTTTACTTAAATGTCTTGTAATCACAATGTGATGAACATATCCCAGTCATCAGAATATCCCCATCGTCGTCAATATGTGACAAACAATATCTTGTTGTCACAATTTTATGAACATATCCTCATCGTAGTAATGTGAAACAAATATTTGGATGACAAAATGTGACAAAAAAATCCCATCGTTGCAATGTGATGAACTTAGCCTCTCCATCCTAATGTGATGAAAATATGAAAACAATGTGACACAAATATCCTATCGTCATCTCAATGTGACACACATATCATGTGTCGATACACGACAAACAATATCCTTTTGTCACAATATGATAAACATAACCCTCTCGTCTCAATGTGATGAACATACAACATTTATGTTCATCACATAGCCATATGACATATGATGAACATATGAAATTTATGTTCATCACATATCCAATTTTTACTTAAATGGCATGTCATCGGAATGTGATGAACATAGCTCCGTCAACACAATATCCCCATCGTCGTCAATATGTGACAACAAATATCTTCTTGTCGCAATTTTATGAACATAGCCAGATCATTGATAAAATATAGACAAGAAGAACAACATGGTAGAAAAGGCTCACTAGCCAACACACTAATGTATTCACTCCAATGTTAAATATTTATAGTACAATGGGTGATACCACCTCATAGAGAGATTTGCTCTAGATCCTAAAATCATGCATGATGACTAGGCTAGGAAATCTTAATTAAATCATTAGTCATCACTTGAGGATATATTACTAATATCCTAAATGAATAATACAAATATAGGTGACAATTTAGACTTAGTGATTGGTAAAGGTAAGCCATAGGCTAACAATCCCCCCCTCAATCACAAGTCTGATCAATAATACCAGCAATAAAGCATAAACTGGTATCAATTCCAAGTCTTCATACTGAAACTCCTGAGTTGAGCCTCAATGAAGAACTACCTAAAAAAAATGACAATCTGGATGTTGAATTTGTTCATCTGAAATGAACTGGAAGAGAGCTAAGATATGGAAGTGAACAACTACAATATCTGAACATTCCCTGATTGCTTGACAATTTGATCATTTTTCCAAGTATTTTAGCTAGAAGAATCTAATGTCTTTTGTTAATTGGTGAACATGTAGTATCACCACTCTACTATCATTGTATCACTGAAAGTGCTCTCTGAATCCGTGGTTTGGGATAACCACTAACCAATTGATGCCATGTATCTTACGGTTTTTGGATAACCACTAACCAATTTTGACACTTTTAGGTGTCCAACAACATCCCAATGTATAATGTGTATGATTCAATTGCAAGTCATTGAACCATAATCCTGCCAAAGTTTGCCATCTCTGGAAAATCTCACTATAAAATTATGCGAGCCAGGATGCATGCAATTTGTTCACATAATGTAAACTCCAATATGATGAGAGCGAACCAAGAGAAGTGAAACAGCTTCTAGTTTGACACATCCCTAAAATTGCCTGGCAACTCAATCAAATGCCAAGATGCAATGTAGAAGGATCCTCTTGTCCTCTGTTAGGTTGAATGACCATCTATGTGAACCAAACGTCCACATCATTTCTCTCAAAATAAAAATTAGCATCCCAATTATGTATGATTCAACTTAAACTTATTGAACCATAATTCTGCCAAAGTCTGTCATCTACAAACCGCAGTTTCCCATTTGGAAATTTTTATACCCATATGGCATACTTGATGTTTGTTGTTGTCAAAACTTTTTGTCTAACAACCATCTTCAATTCCATCATCAATTCCCACCTTTTTCAGTTGAAAGGAGAGACCACAAGTGGTTTCATGAACCATCGTCACTGGAATTTTTAACTCCCCCCCTTAAGGTGCATGAGAGTTAAATCATTGTACTCCCCCCTTCTAGGCTCAAGAGAGTACCATACTTGTTTCATTTGAGTACAAAACAAAGTGGGAATGCAGAAACAACCACATGTTATCTCATCCCATGAGGGCCATGTTCGAAAGCTACGCCATAAGGGGACCACTTATGTGAGGTACAAAAATGTTATGTGATACAAGATTGGTCTTTAATCGAGATTGAATTCTTTGGTAAAAATTATATAATCACTTTGTTGTTGATGACCATTTCCAAGGATCAATCCACTCATAGTGAATTTTCAATCTTCCAGGTTTCTTTAGTGTTGAACATCTATATGAAGAATGGTTATGTTTTCCACAATGATGGCAAGGATGGAGATCAAAACACTGGTTCTCCATGTGACCAACTCGATTACAATGTTGGCACTTATCATTCTGATGCTGAACTTGAACAGGTGACGTTGAAGCTTCTTGAAGGAATCCAGCACTATGGAGTCGATTGATCTGGAATAATCGGGAATATGAAAGGTTATTTCCTTGTCATATCCAAGTCCTGTTCTATTCTTGTTGTAGATGATTTCTTCCCAAGGTCTGATGATGGGCTTGGAAAGAGTATTCTGAACCTGTTGTTTTGAAATCCGTGGAAGTGGATTTACTGCATGTTGTTGTAGCATAAAAAGGTTTTCTTTACTGAAGTCAAAAGAAAACTCTTGAAATGTAGGTTCATGAATATCTTCGTCTGTGTCTGCATCTACAATTGTCTTTTTTACTTGCTCCTTCACTGATTTTTGATCAAAAACATCATCGTTATCATCTTAGAGAGGGTTGTGTTGAACAAAAACTAGTTCAGAACACTTCACTCGTTGTTTATTTTTGAGATCAGTCAACTCATCATTCAATAGTTTGGATAGAGATTGAAGAAGTCTAACTTTATCTTGCATCACTTGCAAAAAAGCAAAAAAGTTAGCACTGATTGAAGAGTTGTTTTGTTCAATATCACTGTGTTGTCTTCAGTGGTGTTTATTAGAGTGTTCAATAACTCTAATAATTCTAGATTTCGAGCCATTTCAAAAACAATAAATGAGGTCTCCTTGTGCAGGTAGATCTTGATTACAATTTGACTCAACAAAAGAAGGCTTATATGAAACTCGCTCACTTGAATCACTTGCTTGAACTTCACACTCACTTGATTGTTTTTCACGCTTTCTTGTACTCTCTTNTATACTTTCATGCTCACTTGAACTTTCTCACTTGAACTTGCTTCCAGGAAGTTGAGGATGTCAGTTACCACCAAAAATGCATCCAAACACATCCAAACTACTCATCTTTGTCAATTACAACTTAAAATGACAATGACTCTTGGGTGTCGGGCTCAACCGAGAATGCACCCGAAAAATTACAATAACTCAATTTGATTTGAAACTTTCAAAAATCAATTCCAAGTTGAGTTTTGATTACTTACAAAAAATGTTATTTGCAAGTTTACAATGAATGTTGATTTCAAAGTTGAGTTTATCTTCAAATTTGATGATGTTTTGAGACCTTGATGTGTGCAATGTTGATATGATTGCTAATTTGATATCTCCGTTGCTTCTTCATTACTTTCACTTGATTGTGCATGTACTTTCTTGACATTAATTGTGTGTGTTTGTTTTCCAAATGATATGTGTCAAATACTAGACACAAATTAGCATCTTCAAGGGAAAAAAAAAAAAAAATATCCACTAACACAATCACAATCACACACAAGCGCAAATTTCCTTAGACCCCCTTATTCAATTTCAGGGTGGTCTAGGAAAAACATCCACCAAAAATCATATTTTTATTAACTTGGAAAGATTAAAAGTCTATTTTCCTTTGAATACAAAAACAACCATTGTGAAGGACTCGGTTTTGAACATCAATGACTTCTACATACCTTTACCATTACCCACACCTTTTCAAAGATTGAATCACATTCCCTAGTGTAATTCAAAACTGGAAAAAGTTTGAATATGAATTATCAACAATTCATTACCTTGCTGGAGTGAGTGCTTGCGATCTTGTCTTAGCTTGGATTGAATCTTTTCTCGCTTCTCCATACTTTGTGATTGAGGATAACCGAACTCGCCTTCAACCAATTGGAATATGGACTTCCAATCACATATAACCGACGGGTAATGAACTTATCAATATATGACCAACACTCTGATCATAACCAAATCTTACTTCTTTGTTTGTTAAGAATTGATTTCAATGGTCTTTCTTCCAATACAACAAAAAATTCACCTTGGAATCTTTCATCAAGAAGTCTGCAATTCTCAGTGACTGAAATCAGTCATCTATAGGTGCACACTTTTTTCGTCTCTTCAATGATTTCAACAAAAAATTGAAGATCACCACTCATTTAGAATGAAACCACATTTCTTTTTCCCTACCAAAGGAATTGCGACCTCTATCTATGCATACAGGATTCTTGGATGGCACATACCTTCAAGTGCATTCACTCCAGGATTAAAACAATCCTCTCTCCTTAGCTTGATCCAGTCTTCAATGGTGGAACTGAAACTTCCAACGCTTTACTCCTTAAATTTCTGAAGATTGCATTCATTTCTAGAAATCGATCATATACACAGACTCCCAATCTGATATCAGGTTTAATCTCATTTGATCAAGTGTTGATTTACTAGATTAAGAGTATGAACCCATTCTTTAAATTTTCCCCTACAATCTTCACTTTCAGGAAGGCAAACAGGATATAAAACAATAATTTATTTATTTTTCTGAAGATCGCATACATACATAGAACCTTCGTTCTTATAGGCATACACACAAATTTCATCACCCCTCTAATCTATGTGCAGGTTCACAATTGACTATCATACGAAAGACTCCAGTTCATTACATGAATACATCTAGGCCCATTAATTGTTCCTACAATTGCATGTTGTAGGTATAAATTCACAATTTACAACGTTGCATGATATTTACTTGTGCATCCTAAAACCTAAGTGTGTAAAAACATTTCACTCACAAGAAGCTACATAGTTCACATGTATTGGATCTACTCTATTCTTACACTTGGAACATTACCAATCCACCTCCATAACTCATAACATGCAAAATCATTTAACATGCAATCTTAAACCAGTTACAATCTGATTGTATAGATGTATTCAACTTCTTAAAATGAATTGACAACATTCATTTACTAACTTCACCAAATGTTCGATGCATTCACTAAATCTTCCATGCTCCAATACAAGCATTTTCACTCCAGATACAATTCAATACTAAAGATGCAATCTAGTGTCAAAACCCATTAACTGTTCCTTTAAATTTCAACCATTCAAATACCCTATATTCCAGGTTGAATTTTACAATAGATCAAATCCTCAAAGCAGTGACAAGATGATTCCCATGCCTACTTACCTCAACACTGTCTCAAAGGGTGATTTACCTCTCTTACAATTGTACTCTGCAAAAATTCCACATAGAATTTCTATATGCTGGCGTCTCTTGGTTTCAATGCACTACCAATAGTGAATTCTGGACATGCACTTCAGTTGCATACAATATTATAATTCTTCCAGATCCACGCTTGGCCATCAATTTCCACATAGAATCTCGTTTACTTTCAAGGAAAATTTTCAAGCAACGATTCCACACAATAAACCTCCAATCTTGACCATGCCTTGGTCAGTAACCTTGATCTCTCGATATCTCTTCCTGTAATGAAAATCGCCTCCGCCTTCAATAAGATTGTCCTAGTCTTCATCGATTGAAGACTTCTTTTCCCGATTCGCATACATACACACATACATTTTCTCTTAATAATGAGTTATCCATTCTGGTTGTACAGGGTTAGACTCACACAAACCCTAGTTCATGTTTAATAATTAGTACATAAAATACTCAATATGATTCATCTATAATTATACAAAGAGAATCCTTCAATATATCGAATTTCTCTAAAACATTATGCACACAATGATAATCCATAATGACATGAAATCTCATTGAATTTAATAACTTTGTACATACACCATTACTGGGATTCTAGCTTCTCCTTTTGATTGATCTAACATTGTTTTGGCCACCTCTCTCCAATGTCCTTAGGCTACATTAATAATTGTGACACAATGCTCCCCTGGTGTAAACAATTGCAGATCACTGGTCGGCTCTGATATTTTCATCATCTTTTCACCATAGCTCTGATACCAATTGATAAAATATAGACAAGAAGAACAACATGGCGGAAAAGGCTCACTAGCCAACACACTAATGTATTCACTCCAATGTTACATATTTATAGTACAATGGGTGATGCCACCTCATAGAGAGATTTTCTCTAGATCCTAAAATCATGCATGATGATTAGGATAGACAATCTTAACTAAATCATTAGTCATCACTTGAGGATATATTACTAATATCATAAATGAATAATACAAATATAGGTGACAATTTAGACTTAGTGATTGGTAAAGGTAAGTCATAGGCTAACAATCATAGAATTGTGAAACAAATGTTTGCGTCACATAATGTGACACAAATATCTTG
>SNQJ01S0018042.1:240410-284885 GCA_010110895.2 Picea sitchensis | reverse complement strand
TGTATTTTCTCTATCTTTCTCCAGGATTCACGAGAGATACTACAGCCCCAGACTTCACATCCATAAAGAATAACAGGTGTAACAAGAGTCTCAAAGAGGAGTTTCTTTTTATCCCAACTCAAGAGATCAACTAATTTAAGTTTATTTTTATCCCAACTCCAAAGATCAGTTGATTTACAATTGTTTTCAAGCGCATAATAAGCTTTCTATCCCCCAAAAATCATTTTCTCAATGTTATAATTCCAATTGAGCTTGTGGTGAATATCAATTCCAAGATATTTGTACGAAATCACTTCCTCCAATTTGTTGTTGTCATATACAAAAATATCATAAGGAATCTTATTGGATTTAATAATCATGACCTTAGTCTTATTAGTATTAATAGTCATACCCATATTGTATTAACAGTCATACGCATATTGGAGCAAAATTCCTTGAAGATTCTTAGTTGGTGTTGAAGATCATGGGGACTCCTTGCCATAAAAACGATATCATCGACATAAAGAAGAAGATTGATGACTATACCAATGACTATATATGATTATAGAAAATAATATAATTCTTACTTTAGAATTTTAAAATAATATTCTTTTATTATATATATATATATATATATATATATATATAATAAAAGAATATGATTATAGATTAAGGTATATAATTTTATGAAATAGATTATAAAATATAATTAATATTTTTCAAAAAGTGATTAGCAATTTTGATAGGTTTTATATTTAAAATTATTATTTCATAAATATGTTTTATATAATGAAATATCTACGATTAATTAAATGAATAATTATTAATATATTTCATTTGATTTTGATTTACATACAACTATAATTAAGAATGACATATTTCAAATTTGGTATTTTCAATTTCAAAATAAGTTCATTAGTATTATTTTTAATAATTTATTTAATAAATGTATTTGTTTAAAATTTGGCTAAAAATTGTTGGATATACAGATTTTATTTGAATGATTAAATTGATATAATCCAACTATTTTAGAAAACTAAATCTATTTCTACACTCAAAAATATTATTTAAACAAAAAAACATTCCAATTTCATCCAAATTTATATCATGATTCAAATGAAAAATGTCAAAAACTAAAATATTTAAACAAAGTTTTTATAAGTATACAAAGACTTAGTCCTTGGCTGGTTTCTGATCCCAAAAAAGCGACCTTTTTTGCTGCATACACCGGCATCGTATATAAAAAAAACCAATTCCCTACCCAGGCTGTTAAGCAGCTTGACACGGTCTATTTTTAGATGTGATTATAAAAGATGGGAAACTTTCAACAATATTAGCAGAGATAAACTTGCGGATTAGTACAACAGGGTTTGATTCATTCAGTAGTTGTTCTCCCGGGATTTCATTAATTAATATTTTTCATGAATAACGTGCCTTCTCCATTTCGTAGAAAATAGGCCCACAAGTATTGTCGTTGCTCAGATAAAGCCCTGACCTGGTTTGCTTCCTCTTCCTATAGACTCGGTATCTTAAATGTTTTATAATAACGTCTCTCCTCTGTCATATGATATCACTCAACCCGACTGCTTAGTACATTAATAATAAACAGATGTTGGCTGTTCCTTCCATTTTATGTCTAAAAAGTGGCCATTACTCACCATTGATTTTGAATATCAAAATCCAAAACCTTTTCCATATTTTGCAAAATAAAGGTTGGGTCGATCCATCTTGGCAATAATAATTCTTTATAATAAATGATGATTATTATTTGAAGAAAGTTTAACGTTCCAGTTTTTTTCTATTTTTTATTATAATTATTGGAATAATTATTATTGGAATTTGGTTATGTAAATTTTAATTGAAATGTAATTTTAAATCAAAATCAAAAGAAATGTTATTTTTATATTGTATTTTAAGTGGAAGAAAATGTTTAAATAAAAAGAAATGTTATTTTTATATTGTATTTTAAATGGGAAAAAATGTTATTTTTATAATGAAATGAATTTAGCATTCTTAAATATCTCTAATGTTATTAGACACCAACTACATCTGATCTATGGGAAAGATGTCACAAGTCTTAAAATAATGTAGAAACTTTTAGAATATATTATAAATTTAGAATGTTGTTTTGGGTTTGTTTGTTTCACAAGTATGTAGATTTAGTTTGTGGGTGGTTTGAGATCTACAATGATAGGAGGAGTGTGATCTAATTTTCTATTTGACTATAAATGTAATCAAATTCTCTCAATAAATCAAGTTTCGTGAGCGCCATCTCACTTGTGTGTTCCTTCTGTTCTAAATTTTATTTGGAATAAGAGCTGAGGTCAATTACATTGTGAGGAACCAGGAACCACACCACCATTTCTACCAGTGTTTTCAGAGTGGATGTTGTTTCCATCATAAAAGGTGAGTGTGGAGCTGTCGACTAGTGTGAGTGCATGTCCACTAGTGGAGTTGTTTTGGTGAATGGTGAGAAAAGCCTGAATTAAAATTCACTGCTACTATTTTGCTTTTGACTGCTGATGCATGGAGCTGTGGGTTGAAGAGTGACCGCCGCTGCTAGTAAACAGTGCCAGAGAACGAGTGCTATCTACACCATACATGTTAACGTCGTTGCTACTTCTGCCATGTTTTTACCTTCAATATATGTATCTCACGAGTTAAGAAGGGCATCATATGAGCTAAAATTTGCGCAAAACGCTTCTTTTCGACGATCGATTCCAGTGCAATTCCTGTAAAAGTAAGGTGTCGACATAATTTTACTTGTATCAGGTACCATTCTACCATGTTCGAAGGGGTTTTGTGGTCTCATTGCAAAGTGTTTTTGTGGTTTGCTTTTGCCAGCGTTTTCACCGCAAATACATATAATCTCGTCTCGTCTGCCAGCGTTTTCAAAGCGGATACATATCATTGCTCGCCTGCGTGCACCAATATATTGTGGTTCTTTCGCCTTCATCCCAACATTGGACCTCTTATCGCAGACAATACAGTAACATATTACGTGTGTTTTGAGACGAAATTTAAGGCGACATCTGCAACGAATTGAATATCCTTTCACTTGTAACTCGAAGTGATGTATGCAGCAGAGAAGGAGCTTGCAAGGTATCAGCCAATTCATTGTTTTTTCTTTAAATTGGCAAATAATCATTGAATTGTTTGTGGTAGAAGAAGGAAAACCCTCTTGTTGATTCTTATTTAAATGAGTCCACTAAACTTGATGGCCAAAATAATGTAAAATGGAAGTTTAAGTTGACCACCATTTTAGAGGCATATAGTCTATGGATGATTGTCAAAGGAGATTAGTCCAAACCCATTGTTGTTGCCTCGATTCCAGATTGGGATAGACGAGTAATGAAAGCGAAAGTGTTGTTTACTATGTCGGTAAAGGACAACATCATTCCTCATATAAAAGACTGTAAAACTTCCAAAGAGATGTGGGATGTTCTCAAAGGTTTGTACGAAACCTCTAATGCAAACCATATTTTATTCTTAAAAACTAAGCTATTATCTATCAAAATGGAAGCCAATGAAAGGATAAGTAATTTTGTATCCAGAATTAAAGATTTAAGTGATAAGCTGGTGACATTGATGAAAAGGTTTCCAGTAGTGATTTAGTAACAATAGCTTTGAAGGGTTTACTGCAAGATTATAAGGTATTTATTTCAGCACTCTCAACAAGACAAACACCTCCTACTTTTGTTGAATTGGTTGGTATCCTTATTCAAGAGGAAGAGAGAATGAAGAATTATGATCTGGACTCAAGTGGCTCAGATTTGGCTTTGATTACAAGAGGTAAAAGATCATACTGAGGTAAACCGTGGGACAAGAACATAAGTCGATTTCAAGAAAAGAAGAAAGGTATGACACATCTTGATTCTTATGTTAAGAGAAATATTGAATGTGAATATTGTGGAAAACCTAGACATCTCGCTAAAGATTGTTATAGAAGAAAGAATCATGAGTCAAATCAGAGATATAAAAGGCATAATGGAAATTTTGTGCATAAAGACACTTTGGTCAATGATGGATTTAAAAATCTTAAGTTGTTTATTTCTAAAGCTGCATTGTCTATTGAAACTAATGATGAGAATGCATGGTTCATAGATTCTGGTGCATCAACTCATATGACCTGTAATAAAAAATGGTATGATGAATATTATGAGAAAATTGATGGCACACACATTTACTTAGGAGACAACATATCGCATAAAGTCCAAGGCTATGGAGTAATAAGTGTGAACTTACCTAATAGACAATTGAGACAGATTCATGATGTGATGTATGTTCTTGGTATTAAAAAGAATTTAATATATGTTTCAACTATCATTGATAATAATCGAATAGTGGAATTTGGTAAGTTGAGGTGTGTTGTAAAAAATATCCAAGATCACTACAGGATTGTTTCCACAGGTACCAGGGTTGGTGGATTGTATAAGTTTGATGTGAACATGAACTGTCATGTTCTATTAATATCCACAAC
This sequence comes from Picea sitchensis, assembly GCA_010110895.2. Lineage (NCBI taxonomy): Eukaryota > Viridiplantae > Streptophyta > Pinopsida > Pinales > Pinaceae > Picea > Picea sitchensis. The sequence continues at coordinate 280,426 of SNQJ01S0018042.1, read as the reverse complement.
AATGTCAACACAAGAGATATGGCACCACAGGTATGGGCACCTAAATTACAATGATTTGATGTTGTTGCAAAAAAAATCAATGGTAGACGGTCTTCCCGTTATGAAGAATGATCATTTTCCATGTGAAGCATGTGCACTTGGTAAGCAACATAGAGAGGCGTTTCCCATACATACAGAGAAAAGACAAACAAATATACTTAAATTAATTCATACTGATGTATGCAGACCTATGCAAAATATGTCACTTGGTGGTGCTTCATGCTTTCTTTTTTTTGTTGATGATAGATCTAGATATACATGGGTCTATTTCATAAGGAGAAAAAGTGATCTATTTGAGTATTTTAAAAAATTCAGAACTATGACTGAAAAATAGAGAGGAAAATTTATTAAAGTTCTCATATCTGATTAGGGTGGAGAATATACAGTTGGTGCATTTAAAATTTATTGTAAATTTCATGGGATCCAACAACAATTTACAATACCTCATACACCTAAGAAAAATGGTGTCGCTGAGAGAAAGAACAAAATATTGGTAGAGTGTGCGCGCAGTATGCTTCAAGTAAAACATTTCTAATGGTTTTTGAGCAAAATTCATTAACATTGTTGTTTATTTAAAGAGTTGAAGTCCAACTAAGAAATTATATTTCCAAACTCCTTTTGAGATTCTTTATGGTTATAAACCTGATGTCAATCATTTTAGAGTATTTGGATCCACTTCCTTTGCACATATTCCAAAGGATGAGAGAAGAAAACTTGATGCAAAGTCAATCAAGTGTGTTTTTATTGGATATTATACTAATAAAAAAGAATACAAATTATTTGATCACAGTTCACATAAATTGTTTGCAAGTAGAGATGTAGTGTTTCATGAAAATGAAGATAGAGTTGATATAATGAATGATGCAAATGTTTGGCATAATGATAGTGATGAGCATGTCAAAATAGATGCAATGGTTAAATAGGAACAAGAATGGGTAAATGTTCGAGAATGAAATGAAAGCAATATGGACACTTCAAGCAGTCACGATACATCAAATGGAGAAGAGTCACCACAGATCAGGAGACAAGATGAAAGGAGTGAAGGACCAAGGAGTTCATCACGACAAACTCAACCACCTATAAGGTATAAATATTATGTATTGATGTCTCATGTAATGAATGTTGTAGAACCTGTAAACTATGATAAAGCTAAAGAACATGAAAAGTTGATAAATGCTATGAATGATGAATATGACTCTCTTATGAAAAATCAAACATGGGAATTAGTTGAACTGTCTGAAAACAAGGTCCCTATTGGAAGAAAATGGTTGTATAAATCTAAATTTAAAGCAGATGGCAGCATTGATAAATATAAGGAAAGATTAGTTGCAAAAGGATATTCACAAAAGGAGGGAATTGCTTACGAAGATACTTTTGCACCAGTAGCTAAATTGAATACAATTAGAGTATTGATTGCCTTAGCTACAAAACATAATTGGAAAATAAATCAGTTAGATGTCATATCTTCTTTTCTGAATGGTGATTTAAAGGAAGAGGTTTATCTGGTTCAACCTAAAGGGTTTGTCAAGCATGGACAAGAGCATCTATTTTGCAGGTTAAGGAAAGCCTTATATGGTTTGAAACAGGCATTGATATCGTGTTATAGAAAGATAAATACCTTATTTTATCAAAATGGGTTTGTGAAAAGCCAAAATGATCCTAACCTGCATGTTAAGAAAAATGAAGAAGTAAATGTTTCTTTAATATCTTTATATTGGATGATCTCATTATTACAGGCATTGCATGCAAGTTAATTGAAAATATTAAAATTCAGTTATCTCAAGAATTTGAAATGAAAGATCTTGGCAAATTGCATCACTTAGGAATTGAGGTTTGGAGAGAGCCTGGTAAAACATTGATCTTTCAAATTAAATACATAAAAGAAATTCTGAGAAAGTTCAATATGAGTGAATGTAAAGCTATGTCAACTCTCTTAGAATAGAATGGAAATTTATACAGTGAAGTGGAACTAAAGGGGCAGATGGTACTTTATATCATCAGTTGGTGGAAAGTTTGAACTACCTCACCACTACGAGATCATACATTGCATACTCAGTCAGCATCCTTAGTCAGTTCATGGCTAGGCCTTTTGAGAGCCACTGGAAAGTTAGAAAGAAAGTTCTCTGATACTTGAAAGGGACAATAAATTTTGGTATTATGTATACTGATGAATTTGATGTTGAACTAACATGTTTTGTTGATTCATATTGGGAAGGAAATCCTGATGATAGAAGATCTACCTTAGACTATGCATTTCATATAGGATCGGGGATTGTATCGTGGAGTAGCAAGAAGCAGCCTACAAGCCTTGACCAGTGTTACTTGTGAAGTTGTTTGGTTTCGGAGAATTCTTGCAGATGTCGAAGAGGAGAAAAATGGTCCAACATGCATCAGCTGTGATAATCAAAGTGTTTTCAAATTGTCACACAATCCAATATATCATGCAAGATCAAAACACATCAAGCTACAACATCACATTGTGAGAGAGAAGATTGAATCAAACGAAATTGGTTTGATATTTTGTAATACAAATGATAATGTGGTTGATATATTTACCAAACCTCTTGGTAAACTCAAGTTTGAAATATTTAGAAGCAAGTTAGGTGTTGTAGAAAATCTATTTAATCTATTTCTCCATTAAAGGGGGGTGTTAGAATATTGTAGAAACTTCTAGAATACATTATAGATTTAGAATATTGTTTTGGGTTTGTTTCACAATGTGTGGTTTGAGATCCAAAATGATAGAAGTGTGATCTAATCCTCTATTTGACTATAAATATAATCAAATTCTCCCAATAAATCAAGTTTAGTGAGCACTGTCTCACTTGTATGTTCCTCGTGTTCTAAATTTAATTACAAGTGTCCAATAACCTAAGCTTGATCTTTATAGCTTCATTGATTCACCAAATTACCCACATGTTAGCACTTATATGTTCATGATCAAATTGTGGCCTTAAAGGCGCTAAGTAAGTTCCAGATCCAGTAGCGGTTTAATCATTTTCTAAAATAAATCACCGTAGGAGTTTTTCTTAGCTCCCATATGATAAAATAATATTGGTTTGTTGGCTTTCAAGTTCTCGGGCTTGTGCAGGGTTTAAATACTGATGTTATTTAAAAATGATGGGATTTTAACTAGACCTCCAAGTGTATCAAATGCATGCTCAATTATATTACAAGTCACAGAACCACTACATGAGGCATCACGAAGAGAGTTCTTATAGAATGCACAGGTGTCACAAGCATGAGTCGAGAGGAGCTTCCACGAACTAACTAAGAAAAGACCGAGCTACCTGTTACATCAACCAAGCACTAAGTCCAAATTATAATGTAGCTCATTTACTAAGCCACCCATCGATCAAAGGAAGGGATAGACTACACCGAAATTGAAAACTATGTGCCAAATAGCACCCAAACTCCACGCGCTGTCAATGTTTCAAGTCGGACCGATATGAAAGAAGGATGCCATGTTTCATGTATGAAAACATGCATACATCCATTCCTTTAGATTCTGGAACAAGGCGCTACCAAATCAAGCATTAAATGACAAATTTAGAGGGTCACGTAATTTGTTAGGCCAAGTCAATTGCTAAGTATTGAAGTATCAAAATCATGAGAAGCGCCAAGGGGAAAGATAAAATATACCACGCAAACAAACACGGTGAGGCTACGCTCACTTCTTGATATTCAATGAAGACGGATTACACGTTTATATAGGAAAAGACTATCCCGAGTCGGCTACATGCAAACCAAAAGACAACTAGACAACTGACTCTTAACTAAGGACTGACTCTTCTAACTGACGCTTACAACCCGTGCTTATTACTGGTGCTAACAACTAGCTAACATCTCCATTATTTCCAAGTCTCCCCCTTAATGGAGAATGGATTGACTTCGACACCTAACATCTCCCTAAACAGTTCAAACTTAATCTTTCGAGAGGCTTAGTGAAAATATCAGCGATATTTTCATCTGTGTTACAATACACAAGATTTATTATTTCATTTGATTGTAACTTTTCTCTAACAAAATGATCTTGAGCTTCAACATGCTTTGTCCTTGCATGAAGATCAGATTCTTCTATTGATCGAACTTTGATTGTCACGTCTGATCATCGTAGGTTCCTTTAGTTCTTCTCCAACATCTTGAAGGATTCTTTGTAATAAGACGGCTTCACAAGTTGTTGCACACAAGAACTTTATATTACGCCCGGTAGAGGAACAAGGTCTGATGAGCTTCTTTAACATCAGAACAACCCCGGATCAATCTTTGTGAGCATATCAGTTGTTGATCTTGATCATCTATATTTCAGCCAATCAGTCGAAGCCTTGCTAACTCAACATTAGATGCATCAGTGTAATTAATACCATAATCAAGTGTACCTTTTATGCACGATGCTGCCTTTCTTTGCATTCCAATGGCTCATGAGTTCAGCCATGAGCTGACAACACTCAGAATGAAATATCAGTCTGGTTGTGGTGAGATAATTCGAACTTCCCACCATCTGTCTATACGGTGCCATTCACCTCCTTGAGACCATCATCACCAAGGCGGTTCGATGCGATTTGCATGGGAACATGGGAAGACTTACACCGATCCATCTTAAATCTCTTAAGTATTTCTCGATATGCCCTTTCGATAAAAAGCAAAAGTTTGGCCTGCATTTCCAAACTTCAAGACCTAGGCTGATAATGTATCACCAAGATCTTTCATTTCAAATACTTGTGATAGCATCTTGATTTCATCAATTAACTTCTCTGCGCATTTCTGTAAGTATTAAATCATCAGCATATAATGAAATCAATACTATATACCCCTCTTCATCAAATTTGGTATACAAATTTGGATCACTTTATCTCATAAAACCTTGTTGAAGAAGAAAGAGTCTATCTTCTCATACCATGACCTAGGTGCTGTTTTAGTCCATACAGCGCTTTCTTTAACTTACACTAAGTGTTCTTGCCCTTTTCAACAAACCCTTCAGATTGATTAAGGTAAACCTCTTCCTTTAACTCACCATTCAAAATGCAGATTTAACATCTAAGCGATGCAACTTCAATGTGTACTTTGTATTTCATGATTAACAATTTGATAGTATTCTATTTAGCTACTGGTGCAAATTTTTTTCAGCATAATCAATACCTTGTTTGTGAATACCCCTTTTCAACCAGTCTTTGTATTTATCTATACTACCATTTGGTTTAGCTTAGTTTGTATATCCATTTGCATCAATGGGCTTCTTATGTTTAGACAATTAAGTCAATTCCCAATTATTGTTTTTCATTATGGATTCATATTCTTCCTCCATTGCATTTCTCCTTTCATCATGTTCATTAGCTTCATCAAATTCATGGGTTCTATGACATTTGAAATGTTGCTCGTTAGGGCATAGTCTCTATACCGCTTAGGAAGCTTGAATCTTTCTTGAAGATCTTCTGAACTGATTATCTTCCTCCCACTTTGTGAAGATCTATCTTCCTTTAGGTGAACTGTGATTTCTTGAATTTTCCATATCATTGAGTCCTTCTTCTTTAACATTTGTTGTTGTTGTTGCGGGGATGGTTGTTGTTGTCGTTGCAGGGATGGATGTTGTTGCAGCCATTGGGGATGGTTGTTGTTGTGTGGGTTTTTGTTAACAGCTTTCTTTCTTCTCTTTAACTCCTTCATCAAGAAGTCTACGCCATTCCTCATGGTATTGTCGTCATGATTTCTGCTTCCTGCTCATGGAAAGTACATCTCTACTTGCAAACACTTTGTGAGTAGCGAGGATCAAGCTTGATTTGTATGCTTTAAATTCATAACATTACCTAATGAAAATACATTTAGTGTCTTTAGCATCCAATTTCCTCTATTCTCCTTTGGAATATGTGCAAAAATATTACACCCAAATACTTTCAAATTATTAACTGCGGTTTGGAACCATACAAGGCTTGAAAGGAAGTAACACTATCAAGACACCTTGTTGGACTTCTATTCTTTAAATAAGCGCATTATTTATGGCTTCAGCCCAAAATGCATTGAGAGATTTTACCTTTCATCATACTGCAAGCACACTCAACTTGAGTTCTGTTTTTCTTTTCATCAACTCCGTTTTGCTATGGAGTGTAAGGTACTGTAAACTACTCTACTATTCCATTATCTTTGCAATATTTGTTAAGTCCCCTGATTTGTCTCCCCCTTGATCTGAGCGGAGAATTTTGATGGATTTTCTGTCTTTCCAGCCATTGTTACGAATTCCTTAAAATACTCAAAAACATCACTTTTCGTCTTAGGAAGTAAACCCATGTGAATCTCGTGCAATCATTAATAAATACTTGAGAAAGTGTCCGTACTCCTAAAGACCACCAAGTACATAGGCCCACAAACATCGATTATCGAGAATATCTATCTCTTTTTCTTATCCAGTGAAATTCATCTCTGTGCATCTTTCCTATTGCACATCCTTACAAACAACTTTCTCATTCTTGAACATGGGAGTCCTTCAACCATATTATTTTTCTGTAATAACTATAAATCAAGATGATTGATGTGTCCTTCTGCTTTGATGCCAAAAGAATCTCTATTGGCATAGTGGCGAGAAGTTAGTGCATGATGTTCTTCTTTGGTAACATCAAGTTTGTATGAACCCCATACTCGACTCCCATTGTAACAGTTTGGAAGTGGTCCAACGGATCCTTCACTATGCAATGGTGATGCTTGAAATTCCAACCTTCAAGTTGCAACTCGTAATGAGTAATACGAGGAGATCTTAAAATTTTTCTCTATTCACGCTTTGCCTTACATTGTGAATGTGACGAATTGTACCATTTGGCAATGTCACATGAATATCTCCATATCCCTTAATCTGATAAGCTGCGGTCATCTCCAAGATATATGTGGCACCATTAGAGTTTCTTTGAAATTAGCATACCAATTTTATTACAAGTCATATATACCGATGCTCCAAAATCCTAGGCTTGAACATCAAGATCATCCATTCAGCGGATAAAGTAGCATTAGACACAGACAGCCTAAGATCCCATGAGTCAAAATAAGGGGGTTCATCAATATCATCACTAGCAATAAATAATGTGATCTTGATTTGAAGATTTTTTCTGCATAATGACCTATTGAATGTGTTCTGGTTCTATTCTAGCCTCATCATTTTTCTTCTTATGAAAGTCTTTAACCATGTCGGGTCGACCATAGTAAAAACAACTCTTTGACTCATTCTGTCAGTTGCATACCTTGATTTGGAGATTGTCTTCTCTTTAATGAACTGCCTCTCACGCCTTGAACCGCCTTTCTGCATAGAACCTCCTCTGTCTTTTACTCCCCGATCTCCTCTCGTGATCTATTATTTGACCCGCGATTGCCAAATCTTTGCGCCGGAGACTTCATGTTCCCACACCTCTCTTCCTCTTGCAATAAAATACATGGGTTCTTCAAGCGTAGGAGGTTTCTCCCTTGTTGCCAAGACGTGATGAACATATGATAGTCTTCTAGCATACAATTTAAGGTAATAGTCACTAGATGCGATGTGGAGGCAGTTCCCCTATATTTACTAACTTGTATTTCACCTCTGTCGACCCAAAATGAACTAACAGATTCATTTCATCCATCTTAATGCCTAACAATTTAACAGATTCATTTCCATCCATCTTAATGCCTAGCAATTTAGTTTTCAGGAACAAAATGCGATTTGTGTTGCTAGTTTCATACAATGCTTTAAGAGCTGTCCATGTTGTAGCAGAAGTTGTAGCGTCTCTAATATGTGGAATTATACTATCTTTAACGGACATGCGCAACAATACCTTTGCCTTGTTTTTGCGCTCCTCCCAGTCTTGTATCTGTGCTGCTGTCACACCTCCTACCACTGTTGTCGCACCTCCTGCTGTTGTCGCACCTGTAGCTGCAACAGGTTTCAGTTCGGTTCCATTTGCAATGTTCTAGACACCATAGCCCTCCATGAGCGTCTGCATCTTGAATTTCCAGTTAATGAAGTTTGATCCATCTAACTTGTTGGCTTCGTTGAGGTAGGTCTCTTCCAGCGGATTCGCCATCGCTGCAATTTAGTCTCTGCAAGGAAATCACCAAGGATGTGCAACGTTTTGTCGCTCTACCTTTGGATACCACCGATCCGACTCAATCTATCTCTGTTCTTAGCTTATATCATGCATGCATCTTAATATCCAAAATATCCACGTTTTAAAAAAAAACTTATAACTCCCTCCTTAAAAAAAACTTTTTAAAAGTTCACCTTAGGTTTTAAAAAGTATCCACTTAATAAACCAATACAATGTTGCACTCCCATTCAAAGATTTACATATAAAATTAAAGCTTATATATAAAAACTTTTATATATAAAACCTCCACTCATATATCATATATCCACTATATAAAAACTCCACTCATATAAAAACTTTTATATATAAAAACTTTTATATATATATGATATATTACTGCCTTAATTTTTAATCATATATCCACTCAAAAACAAACCTCACGCATGCACTCCAATTAAACTCACAATTAAACTCCGCATGCAATCCAATTAAACAAACTCACGTATATGCCTTTGCTCATACCAGAACTTGACCTCCACGATTTCTCATGCATGCACCCAAACTCCCGGCAGACGCACCAACAATTCAAACTCCACGCAATGAATAAACCATATTCATAAAATAAACCATATTCATAAAATAAACCACGGATTTTCAAACTCCACACTGATTTTCTCAAAACAATGTTTCTCGCACCTCACGATAGAGCATCCTGCGGGAATCGTGAAGGACATCCACACCTCTCGTGTATTCCTCCTGCGGGACTCATGAAGGACGTCTGCACCTGAATGCACAACAGCGTGCGAAAATTTTTGCTTCCGACAACAACGAAAGGGCGAGTAATATAGGTTCCCACCCTACTAGAGGAGGGACCTGCGAACCTCTGGAATTCTCGCACTTCTCCCCGTGGCTCTGATACCAAGATAAAATATACCACACAAACAAACACGGTGAGGCTATGCTCACTTCTTGATATTCAATGAATACGGATTACACGTTTATATAGGAAAAGACTCTCCCGAGTCGGCTACATGCAAACCAAAAGACAACTAGACAACTGACTCTTAACTAAGGACTGACTCTTCTAACTAGCGCTTACAACCCGCGCTTATTACTGGTGCTAACAACTAGCTAACATATCCATTATTTCCAAGTGGGAAAGCTCACAGGAATGTAAGCAGTGGTCAACGCATAGATCAAGCTTCCAGATCATTGCCAAATGCCTAATATCGGTGTCGAATGTCAAGTGTGTGTCCAACTCAGAATGAATGCATGAAGAGGCCAAACCCTAGTGTGGGCAGATGTGTAAGGAATGCCCAGGTCATAAGTTGTTGATTTTGAATATTAAAGGCAAAGGATGCATAACTCAGTGAAAAATAATAGAAACATGCTAGGCGTAAATAGCATTCACAGAGGCCAAATAACATTTGCATACAATGGTTCGAATTCTACCAGAATTTCAGGGTTATTCATTTTAGTTTTTATTTTGACTAAAGACTCAGGAAGGAGCCAAAACAGAGCATCCAATGTCAACATTTCAATACCAATATCACACAGATGGGATAATTCGTTTTGATTGTTATAAGCCATTATCTATGAAGATTTGATAATAGATGCAAATATAACTGCAATGATGATGATTATATGGAAGATTTCTTATGGATATGGGCATGTGGCCAGGTGAAAGGATGTTCTCCTATATGCTATGAAGTTTTAGATTGTTGAAAGAAGTGTTATTTGCTTGAAGGAAATCACAAATATTCAAAAGTATTTCAAGCATACAAGATATCATTTTTTCTGGTGATTCTGAGGTCTCAATTCCAATTCTACCTGGAGATTTCATTGCATGTTGGTGTCACCAATGGAGATAAAATGATATAAAGGTCAAATCAATGCAACTTTAAAATTAGCGCTCAATGTCAAGCTATATGAGTTACGAATGTAGCATGATGCGCAACTGTAACATCTTATTTTCAAGCAGCAAAGGAAGATTTTCTTGTCTTTTGAGTGGGTGAGCCTTGATGATGCTACAAATTGTTTCATCCGAGGAGATTCAAAGAAATTTTACCATCATCGGGTGGTGGAGCTCCAATGGTTTCGAACCATTTTTGGAATCAGTAGGTAGAGGCATGAGTTGAGAATACCAAACAACATGCATTTTCTGGAACTAAGTGGCTTGTATAACTTGTCCATGCTTTCCATTAGTCATTGACTTGGGATAAATTGCAGTGATTATTTGAATACTTTAGCATAGATCATGGTTGTTGCACAAGATTTGTGGTAACTTCCATGGGTAAGATCAAAGATCTTAGGTAATGCCCACATGCCAAGATTTGAATATCAAAGCATGCCAATTGTAGCATTAAAACACCATAATAAGCATTCTTCCTTTAAGTCCAGAAAAAGAAATGTTTGGAGGAAATCACATTAAGTCTTGAGTTACTAGAAATGAGAGATCCATTATTTGGAACATTTGTATCAAATTATGAAGACTGAAATACTTCCATGCATTTCACAACTCACCTAATGCAAGGAGCAATTCATAAAATCTCCAGGGCCAACATTTGTAACTGTTGTTCTTCAGGAAAGTCTGGCCAACATATTTGTGTGGAATGGATACTTTAGTTCTGACAAATGTTGTGAATTTAACATCCTTGATATCAAGTGCAATTATTCCAACATGTTATGAAGGATTTGAAACTTCCATACAACAGACATTTTAGAAATTTGTTGAGAAAGGGAAGATAGATATTACACCTAATGTTAAGACTCCTGCTATACTAGAAGATCTGAATACAACAATTGAGAGTGGCAATGTAACATCCCCAACCATTGGGAAACACCACTACAACCACGATTTGTTCAATTCAATATTGTTCTAATACCATATTGTGGCATACCCCGACCACCCAGGCCAAGCCACTGGGCTATGCATGCTATGATACCAATTTGTAACACAACCCTAGCCACCTGTCGGGGCATGTCACTTGAAGAACTTCTTCATTTACACTATATATATATATATAATACAAGTTCAAAAAAACATATATATGTATACTCTGTTAAAACAAATATTCATGTGGAAATGACAGTAAAAACATACATGCAACAAACATAGGCAATTCTTATAAACATCAGACATGTGCTTAAACAAAACATGTAAAATTAACACAATTGGTACTTATCTTTTAATTGATGGCCACCAACTACGTGCAGACCTTCCACGAACCTCCCAACCATAGACCATGCAGCTCATCACTCTTAGTAGTGGGTCACCCATGAGCTGTGACTAAAATCCAACTGAGCAAAGGGATTCCTAGGCTAGGCTGAGGGAAATGGATGATGCATAGTCAATCAAGAAGGATTCCTTCCAAGGAGCCAACTTACACACACAACCGAGAGCCTCTCATTCTCCACATGCCTGTCCCACCCCAAGAAGTATGCACCTTCATTGTTCAACATTCCATCGACTATTTAACTTCCCTTCCAGGGCTTCAACAACAGGACAAACAATAATTCTCATAGATTTGTAGTTGTTGTTGGGCTCCCTCCATAAGAAATCACTTCCCCAACAATCTCTCTCACCTGGAGAAAGTTTCTTACAGGAATGACAACCTGCTTCTTCTTTTCTGAAAAACTGTATCACCTAGAGATATTTTCTCACAGTCTTGACAACCTACCTCTTCATTCCTTGGGCCTGACAAGTTGCCTCTTCACTCTCGCTCCCAGATAACCAGCAGCAGGCCTACGTGAAAACAACAACAGCCTTCCGCTAATGCACAAGTGATGACAATAACAACTGCCTTCGATATTGGAATAGGTGTTGCTCATAATAGACAAGTTTATCACAACTTAGGTAGGAACGGGTGCGTTGTGCCACCCAGGATGGTCACGGGTTTCAGTTGATGATAAGGAAAACATGGAATATGGCTCCGGAATGCGTGCACGTTTCAGAGGTCGATAATGGAGGTTATGGATTCCTGCGTAAAATGTGTGCATGGGAAGGATGGCAAGAATGGCATAGAAACCCTAAGAAGGACGTGTTTTCCAAATATAACTTCATGTCCCTCATCAGACACTTGTCTTCAAGAAGTTGCATGAGATCCACTTAACATTCGTTCCCTTCCCACAAGAACTTAGGATAACATAGGTTATTTCCAACCTTCATTTTTAGGAAACAATAATATAATATTATTCCCATAGAGATAAGCCCTCAATCTTATCCCTTTCTTAGCCTCTTAGCCCCATCGCTTTCCCTACCTAGGGGAACTTAGTCTCCCATTCTCTTTTATTATGTTCGGTCTACATGCAGTGATGTATTTATATTATTGATATAAATATTTACATATACAAAACCAGGCTCTCCGGCCTAATCATCACATAAGCCTCCTATCTTATAATCACTTTTCTCACCAGCCTACAAAACATATTTACATTCACAATTAAAATTGGGGCTCAGTCTTAGGATATTAAAATCCCCTCCCCTTATTTATGCACTATCCTTAGTGCATCTTGTTTATACATGCACAATTCAAATTCTTCAAAAAGCTCCAAGATTTAGCTACTGGAATCTTGTTATCCATCTGGTGCTCTACTTTCCAACATCAATTTTGGTATTCATACTGCAGTATTCATCTCACTGTTCTATTTGACACACCCTCCTTATGGCAGTTACCATGCCATAATAATTCTTGGGTTGCATCCTCCTTGTTGCACTCACCCTTCCATATTAGGCATCCCTTCACTGCTATGTAGTCCTTTAGCAATCCATCCTACCAAGGATACAAGGAGAGCGCTAACCCATTACAAGAAGCCCACCAAGGTTCTACAATTATAGGGCTTTAGTGTCCTCAACAATAGTTTTTCTCTCCCATCATTCCAACTTTAATCAATATCATCTCATCTGCATCACACACATGCATTTATCATGAGAGAACATAAAAGAATTCATTTACAACTCAAACTTATTTCATAAGTAATTCAACTTTTCCCCAAAATATGAAATTTTGTTTCATAATTTTTTTTCATTATTGTTGCAATAATAGGATCCAGTCTTCCTTTTGGCTTTTAGCAAGCACCATGTTGAATACCATTTTTCCTGCAATGATTCTATCTTGCATTCAACCAAAAAAATGTTAGTATTTATTATACATGATACTCTCATTACAATATGTACAAAAACCTTATAACATGATCTTAGAATTGTCTACACTGATCAATTCAATCACAAGTACAAAAGAATTTATTAGATAGAATGAATTATCCTTCTATGCATACACCTGTTCATAATTAATATCAGTAAGTTCATTACTTATTTTTCTGAATAAAAACTTTCCTGTAGTCAATGCTCATGTGACTACTTGACTTGCAACTTTCCTATTGCAATGTCTAACATCTCTTGAAATTTTCTCAACTCCATGAATTAGCAACATGTCAGTTATTAGTATAATTATTTCCATGCAATAATATATATGCATGCACTCCCAAAACGAATTCAACAAATTCATTTAAGTATACAATTCTATCATGTATGAGTGCAACTCTGCCACTTACTAGGAATGAGTGCAATTCTCAATGAATATCTATTCAATGCACCTTTGCATTGATTTTCAGAATGATCCTTATCTAAGTCATGTATCTCACCATTCATAGACTGGAAATCTAGCCAATGTCTTGACACATTCTCCACACACTTCCTATTGTCTTTTGAATTACTTGGATGCCTTCCTTTTCGACCAGAACACTACACCAAGAATATAATTATCTGGTGTGCATTAGTGTTAGAAAAAAGGTTGCAGTCCAAGTTTTATTTAAAGGTAGGAATCTCATTGGGTATTTGTGTGGTACGTAACCTTTCTATATCCATACTTTTCCATATCCAATCATGTCCTGGTCTCATACATGAGTAGATTTCCTAGCATCATTCCTATAACAAGTTCCTACCTTTTAATTATTTGGTTATTACCTCATAACCAAATTAAAATGACATGCTACTATGTCAGTGTGTGCATTCAAAATCCAAGAAGTTTTGATAACTATAGCAGGCCTCTAGCCTTTACCACACATAGTGGTATCTTGTTCATGCTAATGCATTTAAACAACACCATATTGTGTATTATAAGAATTCAATCTGGGGAAATTCTGACCTGAATTTCCCTTTGGCAATTATGCAACATAATTTCAAAAGAGAAATACGTACTTGCATAGCTACCATTAAACGAGTTTGATGCTACCCGATTAGTTGATGACAGTAGAAGCTCTCATGCCTCTTTATTAGTCTTATAATCAACATTCCAACTTTTTGTAGCTTCCTTCCATATGTAGCAGCATCATCAGCAACACTTGCAAACATGTAAGAGTTATCCCTTTATGTGTATGGCTTTCCAACAAGCCATAGCATAATTGTTGCTACAATAATCACAACAACCTCTTTCTTCTTGTATCACTTTTCTTTGTTGTTTCAAAAAGTCTCCAATTCTTCTTGGATTCATGAATCTTCTTGTGCTCTCACTGTAATTATTGCACATGATTATTTCTGACCTAATCACTTTCTAGCCAAACCACTCTTGGCTGCCTTTGCATTTCTAGCCAAATACTAAGCTAATATTAACCTTCAACTTTTATTTATTTCCTGGATCCATCTATCCCAACTCATACTTAGATGAATTATAATTCCAAACATGTTGTCTTATATACTTTGGATCCTCAACATTGATTCACCTCCCATGCTTTACCCATAGTTATGTAACCCTAATTTATCCTTAGGTTGCTCTAAACCCACAAAGGGGTGTCCTAGGATCGTTCTGCTTCTTTCCGCTTTCCTTCAATAAATTGTTTTCTCTCACAATATATCAGAGTTTTTATTAGCCTTCGAGAGATTAATATAAGCTCATCATGTTCAAACCCATAACCAAGGCTTAATTCCCTTTACTAGGAACCAATTTATTTCTTACCATCACATTGAACCTAAAGCGCTCTTCACCAGGCATTACGACCACAATATTATGTGTGTTCCAATCCCGAAACTAGAAAAACCGTTGATATGTCAATCACTTTAAGATCAACCTTCTTGGTCGATTGCGGGCCTCAAACATGCTCGCATTTTAACAACAACCCCGACTTCCAAAATGGAAAGATATGAGATGGAGCAGAAGTAAACGTCCACTGTTGATCTTCCTCCCTATGAAGATCTATGATCTCGGTTGATTGTGGGATGTGAAATATCCCCTTCGTTAATTTTCCTTCAGACTTTCACAATCATTCATGTTCATTAATCTATTCCGCGTGGATTCGATGGTCATGATATCACCCATTACTAATCTGGCATTTCTCCATGTCCAGATGCTTATGCTACTCCATATGTATGATGAAATATCAACGTTCCTTTCTTATATCTTTACACCAGTAATATCTAACCTCTTATGGTGTCCCAATCCAAAAATATGGGTAACAAAGATTTTAACTTTCCTTCACTGTTTTCTGCTGCAATTTGACACTTGCAGTTATTCTTCCCTAAGAAGAGTAGTTCTAGTTATTCCTCTGCCTTTCTCAGGTTTCCAAAATGGATTATCGATCATTGATCACTTCATTGATCAACTATCGATTATTATCTTTCCTTTCTTCCTACAACAGAGTCCCTCCAAATTATCCAAGGGTTTACTCCTTCGACCTTTTTAGGAGTGTTGAGGCTATGAACTACAGGATCTAGTAACACGGGTCTCCTCCATTCAATGTTTGGGATTTAATCTGTAGCTTCGGGCTTCATATTTTTCAGGGCACCTCTCCGTAGATCTCCCAAAGTGTCGAATTACCGAAGATCCGCTCCTTCCTCCACATGTCCTCCTCCATATCAACGGTTGTGATGATTTCCTCTCTTCGGGACTTCAAGAATCTTTGTGCCCAAGTGATTTCTCTCTCCTTCCCTTCGGACTATTGAATCTCTAGACTATGGAATATACTGCCACGTGTCCTCTACCGATCAATGGTGAGGATCTGCTCTGCTCTTCAGAGTTTTGGGAGTATTGTGCACTCGACGCTTATGTTCTTCTAGGTAGCTAGTCTTCTAGACTACCCTCGATATGCTGACACCTATCTCCTGCGCTAATGGTTAGGATTCACTCTGTTGTTCAGAGCTTCGAGAGTCTTCACACTTTTAACAATTCTCTACCAAGTTCCTCCGGAGTGCCAAGTCTCCATATTTCATGATCTAGCACCACGTGTCCTTACTTGTCGACAGCTAGGATTAGCTCTGGTACTTCAAAGCTTCGATACTTCCTCTCCTTTGCGTCGAAATGGTCCAGGTATTATGGATTGTTGATACCCCGAATTACCTTAATCCACTAACACATGGATCACCGATGAATGGCCTCGATTCACTTCGAGCTTTAGGATTTCAGGAGGTTTATCTCCTCCATAAAAATAACATGAAAATGGCCAAAGTTACAAAGTTCAAAAGAATTCAGGGGTTAAACCTCGTGCTATTTACCAGGATCCCACAACTATCAATCCTCGCGCTTAGATCAGACTGTTGAGATTTTTTCTCCTCCTCTATGTGCTTCTCCTTTTGAATGATGGTTGATTCAATGACTCTAGTTGAATATTACAACTCATCCAATGATTGTTGCTCTCCTCCTTCTATTTCTATGCAACTTTCCTTCAGATGAAGGATTTTTCTCAACAATATGCAAAGGCTTGGCCTCTGACTCTTCCTCTGCAAGCCTGAATACTTGGGATTTTCTAGCGCTTTGAAAAACGCTAATCCTATTAAGCTTGGAACTTGAAACAAGTTCACCTCCACACACCTTGCGCTTCTTCTATAGTCTAGGACTTAGACTGTTTTGGCCTTCTAGAATCCTCTTTGCCAAGACTGCTTCCTTGCTCAATTTTGAGTCTTGAGCAGAAAATTATTGACGCAGGACCTCCCATCATAAAACCCTTTTATACAGTCTTATGTTGTAACTGCATTGTAAACCCCGAAATTGGGGTGCCAAGGAGCATCTTAGTTCTCAGATTCGATCACTAATAGGATCGAATGTCCACATAACCTCAATTTTAATATAGAGACATTGAACCTAGTTCTCCTTCTATTCCCAAAGGACCTATAACTACGAACCAGGTGATCGAGGATATGACCTCGCTCAATTACTCATGCGCTAACATCCTATCAAGGATTGATGATTGTGCTTGAACTGATGTGGAAATCTATGATCATGGATGATTGTGGAGTCCCTACTAGCACAATGTTTATCTCCTTTCCCGAGTTCCGCAATATAAATTGCTCGCCTGTAGTGGAATCGATGCCAATCGTTGATCTTGCCGAATCTACAAATCGATACTCTAGGAGGATTTTAGAGGTTAAACTTACACGGATGTTAGTTCTACCCCTGATATCTTAAACTTTTGTCCATCGTAGATCTTACTTGTGTTGATCTGATGGTTAGGACTTAATCGAATGTTGATCTGACGGTTCCCCTTTGCAAATCCCATATATGACAATTGTTGTGGCTTTCTACTAAATCCATCCTTTAATGGTCATGATATATTCTTTTCTTATATCGATGGCTATTGTAGCTTCTTCTACCATGGTTACATGAGCTACCTTAACCTTAATGGATATTCAAAAATTGTCTTTCTTGTGAAGCTGATCTTTCCACAGGTGATCTTCTTATGGATATGAATTTTGGTCTTGGACTCATGTTGGATCCTCTCGTAAGGTACACATTCCTTCTTTACATCTTTAGGTGTAGGTCCGTATAATTTAGGACCCCGCAAACTCCTTCCCTAAGCGCCATTTTTTTTTGAAAACAATTTCTGGACACCAACCCTTTTTCTTTGGCCCTAGATCTCATGTGACCACGGGTTGTGACTGAGTGTTGGCTGGAAGGTGCTTATCCTATGATTCAGGCCTCCGGGGCTCTGGAACTTTGGGATTCAAAGGTTTTCCTTTCACCTCACCTCATTTCTTCCTAATTTTGAAGTGGTGAATTTCCAAAAAACTGCTTCTTTGGAGCTTCATAGCTCCCACACTTCGAAGCTTTTGACTTCAGAGGATTCCACAACTTCTTCCAATACTTCCTCTGAACACTGAATTATCAAACTTTTGAATATTCCAGGGTCCACTTAGTACAACTGTCAACAATTAAGGTGGTGACACATGGCCCCACCTTCGAGTGACAAATGTCATATCACTATTGGTACAATAGGGCCTGTAATAGTACAAAACCAAATGACATGTGGTAGACTTAGGGTAGGTCCACATAACCCTAGGTGACATCATCATGCCACATCATATCCAATGCTTTGGGACTTCAACACTTTGGGCTTCGGGAGATTCCAGTCTAACACACCTTATAACTCCCAAACGTCGAACTTTCAAACAGGTCCACGTCACTCCAGTGCTCCGAGACTTCAGAGCTTGTTGGCACAGGGGTAGACCCAAGGTTCAACTCCAAGAGCGCACCAACAAGCCCTAACTATTGGTCATTTAGGAAAAACCTGCGAGGCAAATGCAGTCTCAACCAAAGTAGCAATGGGGGGGTTGCAGGACATAGATGTCTACAACCAAAGGGAATACCAAGTGGATCCAATACAAGAACAAAACAACATCTATATATCAATTACCAACTTAGATCTACTCTGCACAACTATCTGGCATATCTAACACAGTAATAAAATAATAGTATATCAAATGACAAAGAATGCAGCATCAATCACACACAACACAAGATATACGTGGTTCACCCTCTCTCTAGGGATACATCCACAGATCTGTGATTTATAATATATTAATATGGAATCTTACAGTTCTTATCTGCACTCTTAGCTAGCACATATTCTCTTCTTCTCTCTCTTTCTTTCCTCTTCTTGTGCACCCAGCTGTAGGGTTGACCTTTGCACCCAGCTGAATATCTTACAATATAGACTACTCTCACAATACAATACTTATATCTCAATAGAAATCTCTTCTCATAACATCATCGACCCATCCCAGGTCCTCTTGACCTTTATTTATACATCACAATAGCTCACCTTAGTCCAATACCTAAGTGTTAAAACCCTAGATACCAAAACCCTAGGTATCTAAAACCCTAGGTCAACTTGACCCGCATTCTCAGGGCTTTGCTAACCTGTCTTTCCTTCCTTCTCGTGTGGTGCTCCAAAGCATCCAACGATGGATTTTCCGCTTGTTGAGATGTCCATGATCCATCTTCCTTGTTGATATGTCATCCTCGATCTCCTCGTCCAATGACTTGCTTTCTCTTACTTTGCTCCGTCTTTTCTTCTCTTTTGCTCACTTCGACCCAGTATCAATCACTGTGTCTTCTACGCAATTCGAGTTTCTCCTTTTCTGCCTCAATATTTGCTTACTTCCATACCCAAGGCCAACAGGCCCCCAACACTCACCTGTGACTCGTACCGAGGCACTTCAGATCTAAAATTTCTGTTTTACTTCAACTTTAGACAACACAGGGTAGCTTGTGCTTTCAACTCTATTCCTCCCTTCCTTCCTTGTGTAGACTGTCTTTCTCTGTCTAATACCCAGTTTCAACTGCACCTGGTACCTGGACCCTTCTCTTTCATCTTTTAGTGAGAGTTGTGAGGCAATTGGTTGTCATAGTACAACTTCAGTCGGCTCCCATTCACTAATCCTTCCTTCCATTCTCCATTAAATGTCTTCAACTGCACAACTCCTCCTTCTGTAACATAGGAAAAATGATATGGCCCAAGCCAGTGTGTTCTAAAATTTCCTGGATGTTTCATGAACTTAGTGTCATATACCAATACCAAATCACCTTTATTGAATTCCTTCTTTTTTATGTGTCTATCATGGTAGGCCTTTTCTCTTTCCTTCTGTACCTGCTGATGAAATCTTGCAATAAATATGTCTTCTTCTAGTTCGATCAACTGTGCAAGCCTCTCTTGAACAGCGCATGTGTCATCCATATATGTAAAGGTGGTGATTTTCATATTAGGAACCAGATGTTCCATGGGTACAACTGCTTCTAGACCATAGACCAATTTAATGGGGGTTTGCTTGGTCAGCTTCTTGCAAGAGGATCTATAGGCCCATAACACTACAGGTACTCTTAAATCCAAGTCATCCATGTTCACACTGCAAATCTTTGTTAGTGTTTTCTCCAATATCTTGTTGAATGATTCAATTGTCCCATTCGCTTGTGGGTGGTAAGGTGTGCTCTTCTGATGATGAACTTAAAATTCCTCAGTCAACACTTCAATGGTCTTATTTATGAAATGTGTGCCTTGATCGCTCATAAGGATCTTTGGGCATCCAAACCTGGTTATGATGTCATCAAATATGAAGCATGCAGATGTAGTTGCATTACAGTCCTTAAATTCTCTTGCTTTGGCCCGTCTGGTCAAGTACTCTATCGCAGTGACTATGTACCTTGCTCATGTGCACTTCCCTGGTGGGTTTATAGGTCCCACAAAATCAATGGCCCATTTCTCAAAGGCTTGTAAGGTCAGCTACGATGCTAAAGGCATTTCATCTCTTCTGGATGGTTTCCCAACTCTTTGGCATACATCACAGGCTCTGTAATAGTCCTTAGCATCTCTTTGTAGGGTAGGCCACCAGAGGCCATCTCTAAGAACTTTTTGTGTTGTTTCTTTCCCTGCGAAGTGTCCTCCTGCAATTCCTTCATGAGCTTCTGTGAGGATCAATGTTCGTGCTTCCTCCATAAAGAACCTTCTCAATATCTCATCGGGTCCCATCTTGTATAGTTGTCCAACTATAAGTGAAAAGTCTGCAGCAAACACTACCAGTTGTTTTTTCTAGGTGATTGTATATTCACTAGGTTTCATTCCTATTGACACGAACTGGACTATGTCTGCAAAGTGATCATCAATCTTTCTAATGGCCAGCAGTTGTGCATCTGGTAGTGTATCCTCCAAACTAGTAGGCTCTTCTCCATGTTCCAACCTTGACAAGTGGTCAGGACCTTTGTTCATTCTTCCTAGATTAACCACAATTTCAAAATCATATTCCTGAAATAGCATAAGTCATCTGCATATTCTCCCCGCCAACATAGCTTGTTGACTAGGTATTTCAGCGTGAAGTGATCAATAAAAATTTTAAAGTGTCCTCCCAACAAGTAGTGGCAGAACTTCTGCACCACATACTATTGAAGGTGAATCCCCTTGTGGACAAGTGGATTCCCTCTTGGTATCTAGACTCCTAAGGCCAAGACAGAAAAGTGCTTAACATGGACACTGAATTCCTTTTAGTTCTAATCAAACTAATAGATGAAAGAGAAGGAGAAAGATATGTACCTTATTAGCGACGTTTGTCCTTGAAAAGTCCTAACTGAGCTTCAATCCTGAGCTCCCTAATAGGTCATATAGGAAAAACAAATATACAATGGACTTCCTACTATACTGAGATTAGCTCAAATATAGATCCATCTACCGCAGACAAATTCATATGGAACAAGCATAAGTTTGAAAGAGACAGGCCAAGCATTGATTATTAATGAGAACAAGTAAAAGTAATTACAATCCTTTGAATGAAGGTGCAACAACTTGTTCCAGTTATCCTTGTCCAACCCTTTTTCTCAAGTAATCTACACTGATTGCTTTGATGACATCTCCTTCATGAGATCATAAGTTTGATGTAATTCTATATTTCCATATGTCTTCTACCATGAGGAGGCCTCCTTATATAGGTTTGGAGAGGCCTAAACACTTGAGAAATATTTGGGATAAGTTGAGGATTCCTCTCCTTCAGTTGTGGATCTCTCCTAAGATCATGCCTTGACCCAAGATTTGAACCCAACTACCTTCATATATTGAGGGGATTGTCCCCTCATTTCCTCCAATTAACCAAATTTCGCCCAAAAAAGAGCAACACTCCCTCAAAATGGGTACAGAGTGCTAGAATTCTCCTATATAAGGGAGTATAGAGTGCCAAGGCTCCTTGTCAGTAGGTAGGGGAGCGCTCCTTCCAAAAATTGTTTTTTTAGTCAGTTTTTCAGTGGCACAAGGTTTGTACTCTTCTGTCAATTGATTTTCCTTCTTCAAACTAGTCTTTGAGGTGTCTTAGTGTCCTTACAATGTAGTTAAGGAGATGACATAGGCAATGTGATGTTTGCGACACTAGAGACACTTGCAACCAACATGCGACACTTGCAATATTTATAATGACGACATTTATCCATCATTGCAATGAGTAATTTTGATGCGTAACAAATTTCCCCCCAAAGTACGAAGTCAGAAGACGATGATGACTGAAGTACTTTATAGACCTTTTAGAGCAAGGGTATGGATGCATAGAGGCTATAAAAAAGCTGCACACAACCATCAAACAAATATTATAACAATGCTTCAAACCCAAGGCAGACATACCTATGCTTGAGTGATAAAGACTTTTTAGGTATGGCTGCCATAAAATACATTGCGGATCCATAATTACATTGATAAAAGGTATAGCCATTGAAGATACAATGTGGATCTATACTCCCATGAACTGAATTGATCATAGCCATGAAGAATACACAGTGGATCTACGAAATGACAAGACATAGCCACAACCAATACAAAGTGGATCTATGTAACAATATAGGTGTCATAGTTCAAAAGAACTCCTTTGCAACCTAGGAAAAGTATAAATAGAGTGAAAACTCAACCCAAGGTCTTCTTACCGATTCCGATGTAGTAAGAATCTAACCATATGAATAGATGTCCTGATGTTGAACATGGTAGAAACTACTTTATTACCGGTCAATGATGTAAACCATTAACAAGTGTGAGGGAGATCGCCATTGATGTCAATGATTCCCAAGGTACACTAGTACATTCCAACGAATGCCAATGAATGAGATGAAGTCGAACATCCATGAAATCATCTTATCAGGTGTCAATGACGTAAAACCATTGTCAGACATGAGGAGGCCTACCATTGAGGCATATAGGTCCCAAGGTACTAACTGGTTTCTAAGTATAGTTCCTGGATAATGTGTTGAAGTTGATAGGAATAGACTCGTCGAAGCAGGCCTTGATGTATCCCCCATCAATGACACGAAATTGACAAAGAGATGTAATTGGTAGATCAAATGAGCATGGAATGACATAGGTATTGAAACAATATATTTGTGATGGTTGAATCTCGAGGTAGATACTTCCCTTGAACACTGAGGCACAACAGCAAAAACTTGACATGGACCAAAACACGATAATGCAGTGGATACGGTGACTTTCATCGGGTGACCCAAAGGAGTAAAATAAACTCAGAGGATTGGCTTAGTGCAAAGGTTTAGCAGATTAAAATTCATGCAAAGACAAAGTGTCGTGTTCAAGGGTGACCGTAAGAGTTACTGGTAGTGTTCTCAAACAACTGCGTGGCTTACTTCTTTCAATTTTTCCCCCATCCAGATAGACGAGTACCTCATTTTAATTTAACGAGCTTGAGGAGGGTAACACATGATCGATATAACTCATCTTCAGTAAGTCCCTCTTCCTTTGTTTAACGAACTAGAAGAAGTAAGGGTTCGATCCCATATGGGCCCTTCAATGTATGATTGTTTAACAAGTCCAGAGAATTTAAACTCGGTGTTTTTCATATTTAGAGAGTCTGAAAACAACGTAAAGATGACTCCAATGTTGTCCTTTTTCGCAATGTTAGTCTTACGAGGCCAAAAAAGAGATAAATTGTCACTCAAAATACGCCCTTTCAAACCTTTTAACAAGTGGGAAAGGAAGCAAGATCACTCGACAATATTTTCATGTTTAGAGAGTCTGAAAAGAGTTTAAAGAAGACTCCAAGAGGTTCCTTTTTCGTATATCCATGCGAGTCCAAAAAAAAGATAAACATTTACCTTGTTGCATTCTCATGTATTTATGAGCACGAGAAAGAACAAAGGCTAAGCTCGATATGCCCCCAGCTTGAAAGCTAGTGACTTAACTCCAAAATGATCATCAAAGGTTGGAGACATGCCCTCCAAGCTTCAATTCATTCACCGACTTTGAGGTTGTCACCAATTTCTATACTAGATGGAGAAAAAGGATAAGAGCGGATGAAATGAAGATTCAAGAGAGGTGGCTGTTTCATTTTTTAACGAGTTTGACACAGAAAAATAACTATGCTCAGGGCTCTAGGTTCAATCCCCATATTGTTGTTTCATTTTTTAACAAGCTTTTTACAGAGAGGAAAACTATGCTCAAAGCGTCTATTTCAGTTTTTAACGATCTTGCCACAAAGACAAAAACTCCGCTCGTGGACTCTCCTTGATCATGGCTTCCAAGAGAATAACACTCTAGAAGGACACCATGTCAAGGGAAAAAACTCGGTCATGGCTTCCAAGAGATCTTCACTGGATGGAAGAAAATCACTCCGAAAGGAACACATGTCGAGGGTTGCGACAGGGGTAAGGAGATCAAGCTCCAATAACCCTACCGAAGAGATCACCATGTCAACTTCCATATCCAAATCATCGGAAGTTGAAGGGATGGGAGATGATGGAAAATCAACATCAAGAGGGAAGATAGAGTGTATATCTCCCTGAATTTCTTCATGAGGGGGAAGAAAAGAGAATAGATGATGGTTATCATCCTAAGGTAGCTCATCAATGCTTAACATTTCCATAATAGATTCATCCGAGGGAAAAATTAGGGAAATGTAGTCGATCGTAGACGACAAGGAACGTAACCATGATGCCATTGAATAAATTTTGGGCTCCAATAGATGTTGGTCATCCGAAGAGGGAGAAGTGGATTGGATAGAAATGTATTATGTTTTGTCTAGACTAAGTGGCACAATGTCACCCAGTGCATCGAATTCCAACGGACTAGATACAATCCAAGGGTCAGATGATTCCAAATATTGATAAGCCATGGTCGAAATCATATCGACAGTGGCAATATGATGTGTAGTCGGTGGAAGTGGTGTAGGGAAGGTACCCATAAGGCTAGAATATTTTAGTAAGCCAACATCAATGCTTTCATACTTGATCTTGTGGTCTCCCAAGAAAGCAATCTTGTTGGTAGTAGGAGCGTGATCATTGGTTGTACAAAAATCTAACTGATCAACAGTGACAATTTTGCGCTAATGAGGAAATGGTACACATCGAAACATCGACGAGGCGATGACAGTCATAGCATAAAACCAACTTCTTCCAAGTAATAAGTTGTAATCAAGGGGAGCATCGACCACCTCGACATCAACAGTGACAATTTTGCCACCCACTTAGATGGGCAGGGACTATAAAAGTTTGTAGGGATGAAAACCTCTCCCATCAAATGTGTGTAACATCGTTGGGGATTTGTTAAGTATGGGTTATTTTAAGCCTTTACAACATGCTAAATACTGACACAAGTTGAGGCTCCCTCATCTAGAATAGTTCGATGGATTTGTTGATTGTGAACAACAACATCAACTTGGAAAGCAAGTTGGTGGGAGAGTAGAGACGTATAATTGTCCAAGTTAAACATGATATGGTTGGACGAATCATGATCAACAACGCCAATAGAGGCCAAGAGCGTTCTACGTTGATTGGGGAAGTGTTGTAGAACTTATAACGTAGACATAACACACGGTGCTTGAGCCAAATCTTCAACAATGTTGTAGTTCTGGGCGACATGTGAACTAGGATTAAAGGTAGATTTACGGATAGTGCTCTTAGGAGGGCGTGAGATAGAGTCGAATGTAGGTTTCTCAATCTGAAGTGGTCTAGACGGACGATTAACCGATGGAGGACTAACGGAGGACGATGATGGATATGGTAAAGTACCAGTACCGTTAGTGAGTTTTCCTTTGTCAGGGTTACTTGGTGTGTCGTATGTCTTAGAGAGAGTGGTCAAATTAATCCCATTAAACATATAAATATGTGCACTCGTTGAGGCCTCATCATGAGGGTGTCTAGAACTGCCCCCAGGAGAGGGGGTTTGAGCAACCATGGATTGTTGTTGTGGAAAAGGCTGAGTAAGCACAGTGGGTTGTGAATTTCCCTAGAAAAGTTTTGCCACTTCATTACGATGTGGATAGTCTCGAGTGCAGTGATCGTCACCACAAATGATACATGGGAATTTAAGTTTTCGTTGTGGTTTCTTTTCGGTAGCAGGTGTTTGAGCTTGATTTTTTGGTTGTTCATTGTTATTAGTATTTATTTATTTATTTATTTATTTTTTGTCTTGTTCTTACTTTCGGATTGTTGTGAAGGGGCAGATTGAACTGCATTCACCTAAGAGATCTGAGTTTGGGGGGAGGTAGAGGAGAGTTTGGTCGATTGGGAAGTAGATTGAGTTTTGATGGAACCGATAACCTCGTCTGCATGAGATGAGGATGACGGCTTGGACGGATCCGTATTAGCTCAAGCAACATTCGGAAGAAAATCATACAAAGTACCAGATTGTGAATAAACCAAATCTAAGTACTGAGCCTGAGCAATGGTTTCTTCTTCATTGACCATGCCACCCATAGTGACATCACGAGCGATCGGGGGTAAAAGTGATTTAGTAAACCACTCCGCCAATAATATGTCAGGAATGATTACTTTGATCATCCTTCGTCATCATCTCCACTCATGAATATGATCAGAGATATGCACGGATTCAGTTTGACGAAGGGAGGTCAAGAGTTCAGTACCCATCTCGTAGCGAATAGGTTGTTTAAAGTGAATGAGGAAAGGCATGGCAAGGGAGTTGAAATCATGGAAAGAAGCACGTGGTAGTTCAATATACCACTTTGTTGTTGAGCCCATAAGTGTTCACTGGAAAAGACACAAATGTATAGAATCATCCATGAGGGAGTTTGATGAACACCACAAATGGAAAGTCATCACATGGTTATTTGGATCTTCTCCAGATTTTCTGTCAAATTTCGGAATATTGGAAGGAATTTTATCTGGAATAACTAGCCAAACTGGTGAATGAAAAATAGGATCATTGGTTAACCGAGACAATTCTGGGAGATCCAAAGTCGCAAGGAAAGGTAGTTGTTGGTTAATTTGCGGATGACACTGGTGTGGCATAGGAACACCAGTAGGACCATAAACTGGTTTAGGTGGATAGTTGTAACCAGTAGGTCCTCCTATATATGGTTGTTGTTGACCAGGATAAACAGGATTCGATGATGGCTGAGAAACATTTGCATAACCCAGTGGATTCTGAGCATTATAAGCCGGGTGATTTGCTTTCCCAGAAAGAGGATGAACATTTTTCCCTTGAGGAGGGTAAGGAGTATATCCTGGAGGTGGATACACATTAGACCCATGAGGAGGATAAGGTTTTTTTCCTTGAGGACTCCAGGTGGTGTTTGGGATGCCGCCCGGATAAGGTTGTCCATAAGATGGTCCAGAAGGAATAGGATTTGATACTCCTCCTTATTGGTTATGATAAGAGTGCCCCCCAACATGGGGTTGGGTAAATGTGCCTCTGGAAGATACTCCCTAGGATTGTGAAGGGTTTCTAGTAGACGAAGGTTGCCCCCTTGCCAGCAGTGGATTAATGACCAGGGTATGACTAGCAAAGGGAGGTTGCCCTCCGGGAAGAACGTGAAAAGGGGATGTCCCTTGGGAGGAGTAGTCCTGCCATAGGATGATGGTCTTCTAGGAAGGATAGGTCCGTTATATGGTGGTTTCCCTCCAGTCAGTTGTATTTGGTTGGCAAGGGTCTGCATTCTTGGGTGAAAAGATGTCCCAGCAGGATTGTAAGAAACATGTGGAGTTGTAGAGTGAAATTTTATAAAAGTGGGGGTAGTGCCTTGGGAATGAGTAGAGGTAATGATTCCATCATTATGATAGACTTGTGTTGATGCAACAGTAGGATTAATGACTTAATCGATGGGGTGATTCATAGTTTGACCAGATGGCCCAGTTTCAACAGGAGGGTCATGAGGATTAAATGTTTTTCAAAAGGATTCGAAATGCTCATAGAGATCGCGTCCTGATGAAGTCCTCCATACAGAACAAGATGGTGTGGGATTTGTATCTACTACAGTGGTAGGATGAACAAGAGTCCTATACTCAACACCAAAGGTTGGTTCTGTGAATCCTATATGTTTCGGTAAAATCTTTCTCAGGTAACTGTTGGACCTCTTCGTCTATGGAAAATCTTTCTTAGGTAACTATGGGACCTCTTCGTCTATGGCGTTCCCAAGGGAGTCTAAAAGAAGCAAAAGTGGTTCGAGAGGGGTTACTGACACATATGTAGTTCGAGGAGTGGGGTTCTCAACCGTAACCAAAGTGCCTTCTTAATTGTCTAACGGAGGAGCAACAACACTCCCAGCGTTAGATTGATTTTCTACCTCTCCACGGTAGTTTTCTTCTGGAGGGTTAGGATGTAAGGGTTGGTAGAATTCTAGAGGCATCCCTTGCATCCTACACAATCAGCGAAGACCTTTATCATCTACAGGCTCAATTTTGGAGAATCACAGTACATGCTGAAAATCTAGGGTCAACTAACAAAAAGACACAGCATATGCTAATAAAATCTAGGAATCAAAACCAAGAAAACAAAACTTCTCTCGATGATCATACTAGTTGGTGATGAAATCCAACATCGCATGACCAATTCAAGAAGGGGCTAGGATATGATGGAACAGTTACAATGGAAACCTACTTAACGAACTTTTACGTTCGTTCAAGCTTCCACGTAGTAATTGTGGATTTACCCTTCAAGGAGCCCGAGTGAGTTTGACCAATGTCTGTCCCATGTATAGTGAGACTTCCCTTCACTGTCACCTCATGTAAGTACCTAAGGATTATGGCAACTAAGGACACCAACTCGCAGTTAGCCCCTGGGAAGGTACAGTTGAAATCTGATCCAAACACATGGGTAGAATAACAAGTCTAAAATCAACTCGAGAGGCTCCCACACATAATCGTGGGTATACCTTCAAGTAACCCCCAATATACGATCTGACCACTACAAATAGTTGAACCACAGAGGGATAATATCTATAACTCACCCGAATGAGACCTCGTGCATAACCTTTGTGTGAGAGGGGGATCCCAGAAATCCTATACGACAATTGGATTTGACTCTCCCTATCTCGGGATGCTAATGTTTGTTTTGAAAACTTTGGAGAGTTGTACTTAGAGCCTAATACAAAGCGCTAATCCTAGTCTAATGTTGGTGGAAGATCCTAAAAAAAAAAATGTTCTAGATAATTTTTACTTAGCGTTCATTTTGCAGTTGTTCTTTACTCAAAGGGTGTAAACTAATGGTATGATGACTCAATTCCCAAAAAATATGCACAAGAAAATGATAAGTAGTCTTGTCTTTTGATGAATGCCTATTTAAGGGAAGGAGAAAAGTTGTTTTCACTATCAAACACTAATATGCAATGTCCTCAATCAATTTGTTTCTCACTCAAATCCAATGTAATGCTAAAAATTTCAGAAATGCCTTCTAATATCCAAACCAATCACTAAAATATGTTATTTTGTTTATATGTGAATGATAATCATATGTAAAACTTCTAAATGTCAATCAGACTTCAGGATTAAACAATTAGAAGAAAACCTCACACAAAACAAAAAATACACTCGTGTCGTGAAATAGACAAGAAGGACAAAGATAACCAAATTGTAAACAAGAACCAAAAAAACCTCAAACAAAAGAGAAAATATGAAAAAATTACCTCAAAGATCAAATGAAAAGGTTCACAGACCTTTGGATTACCTCACAAAAGTTTCCACTCAGTCGGATAAGGGAGAAGAAAACAACAAGTTAACTAAAGGTCAGCAAAGACAAAGAGTGACTTCAAGGAAAGGAAAGAAAATGTCAAAATCCCAAACAAAAGAGGATGAATTCTCAAAAATAAGGTGTTTAAATCCAATGACAAAGATGGACTGAGAGTATGAGAACTTGAGCAAATGCAAAAGGAAAAAACTGAACTCAGAAACTGAAAACCCTAGAGGAATTTTCACTTAAAATGGGGCAATTCTCTGGTGTAAGGGTTACCAGAGCGCTCCAACACTCTGTGTAAGACCACTAGAGAGTGTTGGCACTCTTCTAGCAAGGTCAGCGGAGAACTCTGCTGCAAAATCTCAGAAAAATGCCCAAAAACTCAAAAAATCAAGGAAATCCAGTCAATTAGGGTGATCATGATGACATAAAGAGTCAATCAAACAAATCTAAGAATAAAAAAGACAATATGGAGAAGGTAAAGTGAGTGGGAAAAGGGCCAAAACAAGATCTAGGAATGGAAACAAAAATCAGAGCTCCTCCCCAGTGGAGTCGCCAATTTCTGTTGAAGGTGAATCCCCCTGCGGACAAGTGGATTCCCTCTTGGTCTCTAGACTCCTAAGGCTAAGACAAAAAAGTGATTAACATGGACACTGACTTCCTTTTAGATCTAATCAAACTAATATATGAAAGAGAAGGCGAAATATATGTACCTTATTAGCGACGCTTGTCCTTGCAAAGTCCTGGCTGAGCTTCAATCCTAAGCTCCCTGATAGGTCTTGTAGGACAAAAAAAGATACAATCGACTTCCTACTCTACTGAGATTATCTCAAATATAGATCCATCTACTGCAAACAAATTCATATGGAACAAGCATAAGTTTGAAAGAAACAGGCCAAGCATTGATTATTAATGAGAACAAGTAAAAGTACTTACAATCCTTTGAATGAAGCTGCAACAACTTATTCCAGTTCTCCTTGTCCAACCCTTTTGATCAAGTAATCTACATTGATTGCTTTGATGACATATCACTCATGAGATCATAAGTTTGATGTAATTCTCAATCTCCATATGTCTTCTACCATGAGGAGGCCTCCTTATATAGGTTTGGAGAGGCCTAACCATTTGAGAGATCTTTGGGATAAGTTGAGGATTCCTCTCCTTCAATTGTGGATCTATCCTAAGATCACGCCTTGACTGAATATTCGAACCCAACTACCTTCAGATATTGAGGGGATTATCCCCTGATTTCCTCCAAGAAACCGAATTTCGCCCAAGAAAGAGCAGGGTTCCCTTAAAAGGGGTACATAGCACTAGAACGCTCCTCTATAAGGGAGTATAGAGCACCAGTGCTCCTTGTCAGTAGGTAGGGGAGCTCTCCTTCCCAAAATTGATGTTTTAGTGGATTTTTCAGTGGCACAAGGTTTGTACTCTTCTGTCAATTGATTTTCCTTCTTCAAACTAGTCTTTGATGTGTATTAGTGTCTTTACGATGTCGTTAAGGAGATGACATAGGCATTTTAATGTTTGTGACACTAGCGACACTTGCAACCAACATGTGGCACTTGCAATATTTATAATGACGACATTTAGCCATCATTGCAATGAGTAATTTTGATGCGTAACACATACACCATGGATAAACCTTCTCTCTCAGTGGTGGTGTAATTAATATCAGTTGTTGATAGCTTCCTGCTAGAAAAGGATAATGGGTGGTCAATGTCTCCAACTCCTGGTTTTGCTAACACAACTCCTAATGCAATAGAATATGCATCGACATGTACATGAAATTCCTTGCTCCAATCTCAAAAAACCAGGATAGGCGCAGTAACCATTTTTTTTTCAATGTGTCAAAGCTCTACTGGCATTCTTTTGTCCAATGAAACTGATAGTATTTCTTCAAAATATTCTCCATGGGTGTTCTAATATTTTCATAGACTTTAATGAACTTCCTTTAATATCAAGTGTGTCCTAGCGCAATGTGCAACCGTTTGACTGAAGTGGGAAGCGGGAGATCAACTATAATGGCAATCTTAGATGGATCTACAAGCAATCCCTACTTGCATACAATATGACCTAACAACACTCCAAATGGTGAAAAGAAGATGCACTTCTTTAGTTTTAAGGAAATCTGACATTGCCTGCACTTATCCAACATTAGCCTTAAACATTCAATATGATTTTTCAATAAACTAAAAATAGTCCAATCATCAAAGTATGCTTCCAAAAATTTATGTAAAAACTCCTTGAATGCTTCGACCACCACCTTGGAAAAGATGGTTGGGGAATTATTTAGTCCAAATGGCATCACTGTGTACTAGTAGGATCCCCATTCTATTGCAAATATGGTCTTATGGCAATCTTCCTTGGAAATTTGGATATGATGGTGTCCTGAAAATCCATCTATGAAAGAATAGACCTCCTGTCCTCCTACATTGTCTAATACTTCGTCAGTGAATGGTGTAGGTAATGGGTCATGCAAATAGGAATCATTCATCTTCCAGAGATCTATGTAGATCCTGATCTCTCCTATCTTCTTGTCTTGTACCACCATAGGGATAATCCACTCTTACTCTTCAACAAGTTCTATGATTCCTGCTTCCAACATTCTATCAAGATCAATCTTCACTTTCTCCTTATATTTAGGTTTCAATCTGTAGGGTCTCTGTTTGACTGGCCTTTCATCTAGTTTCAAAGGGAACCTCATCTCTCCCATAGGCCCTTTAATGCCTTTCATATCAGTGAACTTGGTTGGAAACAATTCCTGATATTCATGCAGTAACTCTGTGATCTTGTCAATAGTAGCAACATCCCAATAATCTCCAACATTTGCAAGCTTCAGTGTTTTCTTTGTTCCAATATTGTCTTTTTTTATTTTAATCGGTTGTCCAATGAAAGGCATCTCAATTCCTGGTCATTCTATGTCTCTTTGGCCTTCTGTTTTGGTGATTTTCACCTTCCTAGGATCATCCTCTTCATCAACATTGATATTGTAACAGCCTTGCAATTTCTGGAGAGGCGCAGTCCATTCGTCCTCTTCTTATTCCAAAGGCAGGCTAGGTGCCTCCTCAAATACCTTTTATCTTACAATCTGTAATTCTTGATCTACTATAGAATATTGAATTTCGAATAAAAAGGTAGTTACAAAGTTCTGAGTCATATCTTCCCAATCTATAGTGATGAGGCACAATTTTGCTTCAAGATACAAGTTGATAGGGGTTGTGTCCAGTGTGTTAATAAATTTTTGCACCCACTTCTCTTGAGGAATGTTGCTCCAGGCCTCCTCACAACTTCGCACATGGTCCTTCAGACAACTTCGACCTATGTACCTAACTTCCCAGCCTTCTACTTGCTCTGAAAACCATGATTTCATCAAAGTACGACATTATACCCAGTCTGTGACATTGTTTTTGTGTGTCCCCCACCATCTTGTTGGTGTTGCTTTCAAGGCCTCATCCATTGCCAACAATCTTTGTTGTGTTGGTACAATTTTTTCAAAGTCCAACAAGAATGCTTCTAAATGATTTAGACCATCAAAGGTGGGCAAGTTACTTACTATTGTGTTGATCCAACAAACTTCTCTGGTTAATATAGCACATCTTATTGTAGATGCTTCATACATTTTGTTATGCCATTTATCCAGTTCTTCTTCTGAATATGATGAACACATGCTATCACTTCGCCAACTTAGGGTTGCATCTGTCGTAGGATTAATCTAATCCTATTGTATGTCTGTTAATTTGTATATGTTTTCCAGTTCATATGCACAATCTTCTTCTCTGATGGGTTATGTGTATCTTTGACCTTCATCGAGATCTAAGGGTGCAATGACCCTAAGGACATCTCCTTCAAACGTCATTCTCCTTTTCTTTAGATCAACCACAGTGGAATTATTGAAAGCCCAATCAATTCCTAGCAGCGTAGGGTAAGGACAACTGTCATCAACTATCTAAATTACCTCGAATTCTGCAAACGTCCTTACTCCATCGATGTCCACAGGGACATGTTCCAATATTCCAAAGGGGCTAACAACTTGTTGATTATCCATTCTAATATTGATAGGGGAATATATCATCTTAGATTTTTCCATCAGTTCCCAGGTTTGCTTCGTCATGACATTGACCTCCGACCCTAAGTCGAGGACCACATAGTCTATATTATACTCTCCAATTTGAGCATTCAGTTGTAGTTCCTTATTTGTCCTTCTCCTTTTAGAGACTTGGTGTACTGCTCTATTCAATAAGGGATCTATCTTTCCTAGCTCGTACTGTCTGATTAAATTTTGTAGTTCATGTACAGTGCTTTCATCCTGAATCAACTTAATGCAAGTATATAAGAATTCCATGAGCTTGCTTACCTTTTCTCCTACTCTTGGCAGAGAATATTGATCGAATGACAGAGGCATTAAATATTCTCTTACTTCTGGTCATGTCTTTGATGAAGAACCTTGGTCTCTCCTAAATTATTTTCTTGCCTCCTCAAATAATTGTTTTTCTTTCTTTGCATCAAAAACTTGTGTCTTCTCTGCAGCTTTCCTGACTCTTGATTCTTCTATAGTCTTTCCTTGGGTGACTTTGTCTTCTCCTATAACAACACCTCATCTAGTGATAAAAATGACTCTAGGGTCCTCTCTGTGAGGTTCAGCATATATCAGTTGCACTTGTGGGTTTTGCAGAGGTCCGCGTCTCTCCTAAAGTTTGGCTAGCAGTACAGGACAATCTTCGGTAACATGTTCAAATGAGCTGTAATAGCTGCAAGTGGTACAAGGGTTTTGACAATCCCTTGCTAAGTGTCTTAGCTGTGAGAAGTTGTAACATATGATCGGTCCTCGACCTCGACCCATACCTCCCCCTCTTCTTCTTCCTCTGAATCCACTGTGAGGGTTGAAGTTTTCTCTTCCTGGGGAATTATACTATGTAGTTTTTCCTTCTTGTTGTACTTCACCTTGAATTTTGTATATATCCCTCAACCTTTCATGCATGAGGTCATAATCCATACAATCCATGTCATCGTGTCCTACTAACTTACAGAATGTGCAATACATATTTGTGGGTGTCTCAACATATTTTTGCAGATAGTAACATTCACCAGGGTGATGTCGATTTCTACATACCTCGCACCAGGGTAGGGTAACTTTCTTCAAAGGACTCAGAGCTCTAGAGGCCAAGTATTCATGAAATAGGGGGAAGTTCTCCTTTTCATGGCCTTCTGATTTACATTTGATACACCAGATGTCTTCTCTTTTCTCTTTTCTCTTATCTTTCTTCATATCTTTGACCTACAGAGACAAACTAGTTAGTTGACTCAAGATTTGACTCATACCTGAGCTAGATTCTCCCATAGGGGTTGATTCTAACTTCATGGAGATCTCCAATGCTTCATCTTGTGAAGCAATCTTCTGTTGCATCAGAGGAACTCTGATGTGTGGTAAGAGAGAATCAATGAACCATTCCTTGTTCTTCTCATCTGGCATTTGAAAACTCAGATGGCCTATCAAGGTCTTAAATCTCTGATCAAACTCCCACATAGGTTCAACCATTCTTTGCTTGATTTCTTTTAGTTCTGTAATGCACTGGGATTCTGACTTAGGTTTATTGAATTCAACAATTAGCGTAGTCTTAATGACATTCAATGGTTTAGGTGTAGCTCCTTGGACAAATTTCATGTACCAGCTCAGTGTGTGATCTCTTAGGGTAGTACTGAACTGGGCTCGTTTAACAGCTTCGTCAGTGATATTATTAATAGTCCACACATCTTCACAAAGAAACCAGTGTTGATTAGGATCTTCAGATCCATCTCCTCTAAAGGTGGGTAACCTCATCTCATCTGCCATAGATCTTCCTAGGTTTCCTGACTGAGTATGTGGTGGGTTGTTAGTGAAAGTTCTTTGAATTCTTTGGTGACTTTGATTACTCTGATTTCTTAATGTTGTTGAATCAACATGAGGAATAATAGTACTTACTTCAACAATCAATGTCGTTTCTGAATATTTTGGCTCTTCCCAAAGAATTTATTCAGCCTTCCCTTCCTCTGCCCTAGTGGATTCTGAATGCTCTTTGTCCATCAAATCTTCCTCTTCTCCACTGTAGAAACCCTCGTCCCCGTAGTTTGTCTTAAACATGTTTGCAAGATGGAATTCTTTGAACGCTCTCCCAATGCATGTATGTCTAGCCTCTGTGTCACTATCATTGTCTGAGTTCTTGAATATTATCCTTTTCTAATCCAACCAACTACTGTATCTTCAAGATGTTCTCCTCATGCAATAGCATCTTGATCTTCAACTTCAAAAAGTGTAAAATTTTTCCTCTGGGTCACTTGAATAAATACCTTTGGGCTTAGTTATATGACTCTACTATGTCAACAACAAACTCGTTGATATACCCTCCAATGGTCCTATCAAAACAGTCATCTACGGCTCTTGATACAGCGTTATCAACTATCTTGACCTTCTTGATCAACGTCGATGTCCAAACCACGGGTGGTCTAGATCTGATCTCAAATTGGGTGTCTGCTAACCTAGATAGCCACTCATATAGCTCCTAATGGATTCCTCCAAAGAAAATGGATTCTTCCTAACCAATCCTCTATACTAAGATTAGGGTTCTTGTTCTGGGATTTAGCAAAGTCCTTTTCTTGATCTTCTATCCACTTATGAATCTATGTCTTTGATGGAAACCACCTTGACATTCCCTCAAGAAGATTCTTGTCCTGACAACAGAACCATTTTTTGGCATAGGGGTAGACTCGGGGTTCAAATCCAAGAACGCACCAACAATCCCTAACAATTGTCCCTTTCAACAACACCTGTGAGGCAGATGCAGTCTCACCCAAAGTAGTTATGGGGGGGTTACAGGACAAAGATGTCTACAACCAAAGGGAATACCAAGTGGATCTAATACAAGAACAACACAATATCTATATATCAATTACCAGCTTAGGTATACTCCGCACAAATATTTGGCAGATCTAACACATTAATACAATACAAGTATATCAAATGACAAACAACACAACATCAATCACACACAACACAAGATATACGTGGTTCACCCTCTCTCTAGGGCTACATCCACAAAACTGTGCTTTATAATATATTAAGATGGAAGCTTATAGTTCTTATCTGCACTCTTAGCTAGCAGATCTTCTCTTCTTCTCTCTCTTTCTTTCCTCTCCTTGCGCACCCAACTGTAGGGTTGACCTTCTCACCCAACTGAAGATCTTACAATACAGACTGCTCTCATAATACAATAATTCTCTCTCAATAGCAATATATTCTCATAACATCATCGACCCATCCCAGGTCCTCTTGATCTTTATTTATACATTACAATAGCTCACCGACATCCTTAGGTAGAGACCTAAGTGTCAAAACCCTAGATACCAAAACCCTAGGTCAACTTTGTAACAACCCTAGTTGAATATATGCTTAGGGGTTATTAAGTATAAATTTATTAGGTAATTAATTTTTCCTAACATGTTATTAACTAAACAAAGATTGGTATAATGATATTAATTAAATATTAATTAATTAATTAATGGTTATAATTTTGATTAATTAATTAATTAATTAATTACCTATCACACTGAATGAACAGGGTAATAAATTTAAGAGGGTTAATAAATTATATTGTTTAATTAAATGATCTACGTATACTAGGGGATAAGAAGCATTAATAAATAAGGATAAGGAGCATTAATAATAGGATAAAGCATTAATAATTGGATAATATAATAAATGTGTAGGTAAGGAAATAAATGAGGAGAAAGGGCGGTGAAGGAGGGATATGAGCGGAGGAGGCTTACAGGAAGGGGAATCATTTTTTTTGGAGGGTTCTTTTGGATTTGTGCAAGGGAGTTTGAGTTGGTAGTCAGGAAGGATTAGTACAGGGGGCACCAGTTTGCTGGGGGTTTTGGGCACGGGGGCTATGATATCCATATGGTATCCTGGAGCTAGGAAGTTGTCCTAGTTGGCAAGGTGGAAACACGGTTTGGGCAGAGTTGGTCCGTGGCTTCAAGCTGGGCAAGGCAGCAGCAGGAAGGTCAACAAGACAAGCGGAAGGTTAGCATCAGACCAAGGTATTTTAATTTACGTATTTGTTTTACGCATTCTCATGAATATGTAATGGTTATTTAAAAATTATTAGCATGCTGTTATTTAGATTTTTGTTGCTTATATGAATTTCTGCTACTTATATGATGAACGAAAAAAATTAATTAGAAGTAATTTTTATCTGTTTAAATTTATGAGTATTTTAGGCTTAATTTAAAATTAGGTCTTTACATAATGGTATCAGAGCTAAAGTTCAAAAGATGGAGCCTTAAAGGCCTACCTAGAACTAAAATGTAAAACTTAAAAAAAATAAAAATTGTATATATATCATCCAATTTAATGAACTAGAAAGAGTTTCTTAAGCAGGGATAAAAACTTAGAAAACAAAAATGGCTTAAAATGACAATGGCCTATAATTAGAATGGAACTGAGTCCCCTATCAGGCTAGAAAACTCCCCAATACAAGTCAATTAACCTTATAGAACCAACTCAAAACTAGAAATAGTCCAAAATTAGAAACAACACACACACAAAAAAAACACAACCTAGAACTGAAAATACTCCAATACTGGAAACACCCAAAAG
This sequence comes from Picea sitchensis, assembly GCA_010110895.2. NCBI lineage: Eukaryota > Viridiplantae > Streptophyta > Pinopsida > Pinales > Pinaceae > Picea > Picea sitchensis. The sequence goes on along the minus strand of SNQJ01S0018042.1, from coordinate 242,071 downwards.
AATCCTAAGAGAAAAGTAACATTGAAACCTTAAGAAAACCATGAATATAAAAGAAGGAGAAATATGTAAGAAATTCCCCATAGTGTCAAGTCTCTCTCCACTTATTCAAGTCACCTTCACGCCTATAAGGGTTTTGACCTCCTGCAAGAAGTAAGAAGTACAAAGAATAAAGAGTATTAGGTTCAAAAAAAAAAACTTAAATATAAAAGAATATAGAAATGCATATTAGATATACNTGTCAAGTCTCTCTCCACTTATTCAAGTCACCTTCACACCTATAAGGGTCTTGACCTCCTGCAAGAAGTAAGAAGTACAAAGAATAAAGAGTATTAGGTTAAAAAAAAATCTTAAATATAAAAGAATATAGAAATGCATATTAGATATACATGTAATCCTATGATATTTTCATAGGAAATGGAGGTTTACATCTATTACATGAAAGAAATAAAATAAANAAAAATAAAATTATTAGGTAAAAGGCCGATTTCCTAGTCCACGAGCAGCAACCCTACCAGCGTATACAAAAACCCTACGGCAAAACCCTCGGCCCCCAGCTGGACGCCAGAACCCTGGATAAAGAATACCAATTTGTTGGGATCATTCCTCTCCGCCATGAGCAGCGACATCTTCCGAATAATGTTGTGCATAGCACCAGAGACACTGAAGAAATAAATGAAAACTGTTGAGGCCAGCCAAACCTTGGGATCATGCAAGAGCATGTCCTGCGTCAAGATCCTCTTGATAACGAAGGGGGCGGCCAAGACCAAAACCCCTCCCACAAAGACCACTTGTTTCTTTGAAATCGGCGATGGCCGCTCGCTCGGCCCCACGCGGAACTTGGTTTTCGATTCCACAAATGAAACAATGCCCTCTGCTATTCTCGCCATCTCATTCTGCTCCATCGAATTCATGTCCTTCAGTTTGGTGTTCCCGAGGCCAACGTGGCAGATGTGGGGCAGTGTATTGGCCCCAAAATTTCCGAAGCTCGCCTGAGATTCTCCAAATTCGATGTCGCAGAAGTAGACATTGGTGGCCGAGGGTTGGCCACAATTGTTCTTTAGGAAGGTAGAGGCCACCAGTTTGAACTTGGTGTGCAACAGATCGAGGCGGAGCTCTGTCTTGTCACGTAGCTTCATGGCGTCGAAGAAAATGATGAGGGAATATGATCTGGACTTGGCCTTCACGGCGAAGCACTCCAACGACGAGTCGTCGAGGTGGATGACTTCGGCCTTGGACCTAGGCTGCATATTCACCAGTTCCTCCTCTTCCTCCTCCCATTCCCACCTTCCCCTCACCACGGTGGCCATTAACAGCATTAACACCAAGCCATCAAAGGAAGAAAATCCACAAGGAATGCCATTGTGCTCAATGCAACACAAAACTCTACAGCTTCAACAACCACTGCCATACACAAAGTCGCATCAGATGCCAAGTCACAAGACAGCCCACACAAAGCCGCATCAGATGCCAAGTCACAAGACATCCCACACAAGGCACCAAACTGAGAATCCACGAGGGAGCCAAAAGGAGAGCGACAACACAGGTCACAAGCCAGCGCCCAAAGCGTCGAGCTGCAGGCCAAGTCGAGGAAAATACCTCAGGTTATACATGGCCCACACATTATCCACAGCCTGCAAGCTGAACAAAAAAAAATAACTCAT
>SNQJ01S0018042.1:219598-232902 GCA_010110895.2 Picea sitchensis | reverse complement strand
GGATAAGATAATAAATGTGTAGGTAAGGAAATAAATGAGGAGAAAGGGCGGTGAAGGAGGGATATGAGCGGAGGAGGCTTACATGAAGGGGGATCATTTTTTTTGGAGGGTTCTTTTGGATTTGTGCAGGGGAGTTTGAGTCAGTAGTCGGGAAGTATTAGTATAGGGGGCACTAGTTTGCTGGGGGTTTTGGACACAGGGACCAGGATATCCATATGGTATCCTGGAGCTAGGAAGTTGTCCTAGTTGGCAGGGTGGAAACATGGTTTGGGCAGAGTTGGTCAGTGGCTTCAAGATGGCCAAGGCAGCAGTAGGAAGGTCAACAAGACAAACGAAAGGTTAGCATCATACCAAGGTATTTTAATTTACGTATTTGTTTTACGCATTCTCATGAATATGTAATGGTTATTTAAAAATTATTAGCATGTTGTTATTTAGATTTCTGTTGCTTATATGAATTTCTTCTACTTATATGATGAACTAAAGAAATTAATTAGAAGTAATTTTTATCTGTTTAAATTTATGAGTATTTTAGGCTTAATTTAAAATTAGGTCTTTACAAACTTGACCCGCGTTTTTAGGCCTTCGCCAGCATGTCCTTCCTTCCTTCTCGCGCGGTGCTCCAAAGAATCCAACAGTGGATTTTCCACTTGTTGAGTTGTCCATGATCCATCTTCCTTGCTGATCTGGCATCTTCGATCTCCTCATCCAATGGATTGCTTTCTCTTACTTCACTACATCTTTTCTGCTCTTTTTCTCACTTCGACCCAACATCAGTCACTGTGTCTTCTGCGCAATTTGTGTTTCTCCTTTTCTTCCTTAATATTTGCTTACTTCCGTACCCAAGGCCAAAATAGCTCTAGGACTTCGAAGCTTTGGAATTCAGAGGATTTCGCTATTGAACACCACACAACCCCTGGACTGTCGAAATTATGAGAATTTATTAATCTATGGACATGTGTCCCTAGAAATGGACGATCCGGATTGGCTCTAGGACTTTGAGCGACTTCTCCACACTACACCACAAATCCCTCGAACATCAAATTCCCAAATAGGTCGATTTGCAGATACATGTCCTCAAACATGAATAGTCCAGATTAACTCTGGAGTTCATAAATTCGGGATATTTCCCTCCTAGAAGCTTGAGGATTCATTTTTTCCAGAGTTTTGAACCTCCAAACTGTCATGAGATATACGGCTCACCTCCTGATATTTTCTTGATCTAACGACTCTGATCTATCCTTGGCCAAATCCAATAGTCCGACACTTCTCCCAGTGATCTACGGTGTAGATCCACTACGGAACTTCGAAGCTCCAAGGATTTTTCCTCTTTTATGACAAAGAACTTCAAACAACCAGAGTGGTGAAGTTCGAAGCACTTCGATGCTTAACCACCTTGCTCCTTTTTCTAGATCTAACGGTTGTGAAGGGTTTGCCTTCTCCCAAACAGATCCTACAACTCAAAATCGATCTTCTGGTTATAAACTACGATCTTTGTGGTAACTTCTCTGCTACTTCTCTTGAGATTTCCATTACCACCTAGGTGTTCTTTCGGTTCCCTTTTGTCACTCTGTAACTTCCATTTACTCATACACGACCCATCCAGGTTCAGTGTTGAAACCATGGGATCTGATACCATTTTGTAATGTCCCCAATCACAGAGAAATGCCTCTATAACCAAGATCTGTTAAATTCAATACTGCTCTAATACCATATTGTGGCATACTTCTACCACCCAGGCCAAGCCTCTGGGCTATGCATGCTCTGATACCAATTTGTAACACAACCCCAACCACTTGCTTGGGCATGTCACTTGAAGAACTTCTTCATTTACACTATATATATATATATATAATACAAGCTCAAACAAACATATATATGTATACTCTTCTAAAACATAGATTCATGCGAAAATGACAGTAAAAACATACATGCATCAAAAATAGGAAATTATTATAAATATCAGACATGTACTTAAACACAACATGTAAAATTAACACAATTGGTACTTATATTTTAATTTATGTCCACCAATTAGATGCATAACTCCATGAACATCCCATCCATAGACCACATTTATCATCACTCTCAACAATGGGTCACCCCGAGCTAGGAATAAAATCCACCCGGGAAAAGGGATTCATAGGCTAGGATGAGACAATGGGATGCTACACAGTCAATCAAGAAGGATTCCCTCCCATGCTCCAACTTACACACACATCTCACAACCTCTCATTACCCACATGTCTGTCCCACCCCAAGAAGTATGAACCTTCATTGTTCAATAGTCCATCGATTGCTCAAATTCCCTTCCAATGCTTCAACAATAGGCTGGACAAGAATTCTCAAAGCTTTGTAGTTGTTGTTGGGTTCCCTCAAGGAGAAATCACTTCCCCAACAATATCTCTCACCCTGAGAGAGTTTCTCATACGGCTGAAAACCTTCTTCTTTTTTTCCAGCAAACTCTCTCACCTAGAGAGAGTTTCTCACAGGCCTGACAACCTGCCTCTTCATTCCATGGGCATGACAACTCGCCTCTTCACTTCCGCTCCCAGATAACCAACAGTAGGCTTAGGTGAAAACAACATCGGCCTTTGGCTAACACATAGGTGATGGAAACAACAACCGCCTTTGGTATTGGAATAGGTGTTTCTCATAACAGAAAATTTTAGCATAGTTTAGGTAGGCACAAGTGTGTTGTGCCACCCAATATGGTCACAAGTTTTAGTTGATGATAAGAAAAACACAAAATATGGCTCTAGAATGCATGAAGGTTTCATAGGTTGATAATGGAGGTCATGGCTTCCTACATAAAATGTGTGCATGGGAAGGATGGAAAGAATGGTAGAGAAACCCCAAGAAGGACGCGTTTTCCAAATATAATTTCATATCCCTAATCAAACACTTGTCCTCATGAAGTTGTATGAGCTCCACTTAGCATTATTTCCCTTCCCACAAGAACTTAGGATAACATAGGTTATGTCCAACCTTAGTTTTTAGGAAATAATGATATAATATTATTCCCATAGATATAAGACCTCACGCTTAGCCCTTTCCTACTCTTAGCCCCATCCCTTTCCCTACCTAGTGGCTCTTAGTCCCCCATTCTCTTTTATTGTGGCTGGTCTACAAGCAGTGATGTATTTATATTATTGATATGAGTATTTACATATACAAAAGCATGCTCTCTAGCCTTTAGCATCTAGGCTCTTCATCCTAATCATCACATAAGCCTCCTAGATTATAATCACTTGGATCACCAGCCTACAAAACATATTTACATTCACAATTACAACTAGGGCTCGGTCTTGGGATATTACAGTCAAAGTCGGGGCTCCTACTCATATTATTTCAACAACTTGATTTTTATGTGATAGCATTCAAGCACAAAATTAGTGGCAGTTTTGAATAGTCAAACGCAAATGACAACAAGGAGAAAAATGTCAACATAATCCTATTTTATAGCAGATGTGGGACACCTATATTCTGATGTGTCGAGCTCTCTCAAGCAATCATATTCATTCTATTTTGAAGATATTAGTTCCACAAATGAAGGGGGTAGTTGAACATTCAAAGGGAAACTAGTAGTAATGATTTTCCAATAGCCTTTCAACTATTTGAAGTATCAAAATTACATTTCCTAGATTCAAGTTACTTTGATTTACTGTTAGCATTTTTATCCTATAAATTAGTAGTTAGTTTACAAGTGTCATTTCTTTTTTGAAACTAATTCTATTTCTTTCATAAGGAGGTTTCAAACTCACGATTTCATTTAATTTGATGATTTAACATTTTTCGATATATTTCCATGAGAAATTCTGGGAGGGGGTTGAGTCTTGGAGGCTCGAGAGTGCTTGAGGAGATAGTGGAGAAACATTTTATTCTTGTAATACAGAGGGTATTCATGTATTAATCATCTCTTCCATTTGATATTCATGAAATGTGTGTTACAGTTTCTAAATGTCTCTGTTTTTTATTCCTTTTATATCTTTTTTCTTATGTAAAATGCAGACTATGAGGATCATAGTTGCCTTTGATAAATGGATTCTTGAGAAGCAAAGGATATGCTACATATTTTCTATTAGTCATTGCTTTATTTAAGTACCTTGCATTTAGTTTTGCATAGATGATCTCTACCTAGTGAATGGTCTTCTTTTTGTCATCTTCTCCATTCCTCTATCCATCATTATATATACCCTTTTTTTGGTACACAAATTGATTTCCTTTGATTTACAGATTGTTTATGACTTCATTCCCAATGGTTTAGCTCATTGATCTACATTTAGTTTGTTGCCTCTACTTTTCTCAATTTAGTCTACTTGATTCACCGCATTCCAACTAGGATATTAAAATCCAAGATGTGTTAGGCTTGACTCTATAACAGTCTAGAGTCGACTTCTAGCACTAACACCACACAATCATTCAACAAGCAATATTTTTCTCATTATTTCATAAAACAATAAATATAAATTTGCATGAATAAAGTCTTAATCTAACAATCTTAAAGTAAATTACATCCACAAAACCTCATTAAAAGATGCAAAAGAGATCCATAGACATAGATATTTTTGGGGGGGAGGGAGGAGATAGATCTATATTTATTGAATCAGATTAAAAAAAATGATGATTACCATGAAATTCACCATTGTACTCATAGCTCCAAGACCCAAAGTCCTCCTCCTTAGTCCAATTCCACCTCCATCGAACAAGCATGATATGAAATCATATCATGGAAAGATAACCAAGTGAATGGCTAATAGCTCTCACCTAAGTTATGATCACACTAATCTTGATTCCCAATGCTTACCAATAGAAACAAACTCATGACCAAAGATTCTCACTACAATTCAATAACATAAGGAGACTTTCATAGAATCCCTCCCCCTAGATTTGACTCTCATACTTATATATCTCTGAGGAGATAATAATAGACTACAAGGAATGCAATTTTTTAAATATGAGGCATGCATATCTTTCATGTGATCCTTTTGGTTTTTAAAAAATGATTTTTTTTTATCTTTCATTGTGATTTTCTTCTTTCTGGAGCTTTAAGATGCAATTTTAGGTTCTATATTGGAAAGTAATGACCATTCACATCTGATCTATGAGAAAGGCACATCCAGGTGTTCTTTTTACTAGAATGCACATGACCTTGATGTCCTTTTGATAATCAAGTTCTTTGTGGGTAAATTCTTATTGATCAAATATTGCATTTTGATCCTTTACATATGTATTAGTCTATGGTTCCAAATAGAGTTGTAACACGAAGATAAGGGGGAAAGTCACCAATTTCTACAACTCACACTAAAGACATGTCACCAACCACTACAAGTTATGTTGGGGGGAAGAAATCAATCACTGCAATTCATACTAGATACAATAAATGAACCATTGCAATTCATGTTGGGAAAAAGAAATTAGACAATGAAATCCATGCTAGGTGTATTGACATTGTTGAGAAATCAGGATAAATATTATCAAAATCTAAGTTCCATTGTAAAATTTTCAAGGGAGATCACCTTGTAGGTTTGTGCCTTTCTATTCCATAGGTAAAAAGAGTGTGGTCCCTATATCAAGGATCTTCTACTCCTGAACAAACTTTGGTTTCCCAAAAACCTATTCAACCATTGGTTGATGAAGTAGAAGAGTCAATGCAATTTTTGACCAATCCCACTTTTCTCTTAGAAAGTGATAGGTTTCAAGTAGTCAAGTCGATGCAATCTTTGGTAAATATCACTCTTCCTTTGGAGAGTGATGTGTGTAGTAAATATGTTTTATTTACTATCATTTCAAAACCTTCTGAACGAGGGAGCATTCCATTCACTTTGAGTAGGCTCACTCCAAGTTCTAAGATCATTTCCTTTGATTGTAGTAATCTTGTTGAGCCTCACTTTCCTTCTTCTTCACCCTTTCAAATAAGGGTTGAATAGTAATCATTAAACATTTACCGATGTATAGTATATGAAGGAGCCTCCACAAGGATTTTATCCTACTTGTCTTAGATAGATATGGGTTCTCCCAAGCTTGCATTAGCTACCAATCAATTGTTGGATTTTGACAAATGACCTAGTGAATATCTAAGGATTCTTCCTATGTTTCCTATCACGTTAAGTGGGAATACTTTCTTAGTTGATAGTATATTTGTGGATGGCCCATTGGAATTTAATATGATCCTTGTAAATTGTGATTATGTATATGTTATGAAAGATGTGGTTTCTACACTCTTTCAAGTGATGAATTTTCTTCACAACAGAAGCAGTGTCACTATTGATAAGCTTGTGTTTGATAATCACCATTCTTATTCAAATTTATACATTTTTACCCAAAATTATATATTCCTAGTATTTGGATGGACTATAGAGCACCACAAGTGAATTATGTGGCATCATATCCTAAGTTTTCAATTGCTTCCAAGAAGGAACCTATGCACTCATGTTTCCCTTCTCGGGACTTGGTCCCATCAATTGAATTACTCATTGCTATTGAGAAGGATATTTCTTAATCATGGTGGCCTTCTCAAAGCATGGCCCCAACAATTGGTTCAATCATTTCTATTGAAAAGGAGGGTTTTTAATCATGTTTATCTTCCCAAGACATGGTCCTAGAAATTGATTAGGATGATTTATCCAATGGGGGCATTGGATTCATTGCTTCCCCCTATAAGCTTGAGAGAATGTCCTAATGTATGTTCTATTAAAGATAGTGTTATTCCTTTAGATGGAACATTTTTTGAGGTTATGATTAGTTTTGTCATTCCATCAAATTATTTTTCTTTCATCCTTTCTAAAGAGAATTTCCTTGGATTGGACTCATTTGCAACGAAATCGATTCATGATTTACCTTCTTAGTCTAATATTACTATTTATGGATCCTTGGAATTTGGAATTATTGATTATTTAGGCTTTTCCATTGAGCTGCAAGTCAATGTTCCTTCTGAATATATTTTCTCTAACCATAGAGCCTTCAATTTATCCTTTGATTTCCACTGCTCTAGTTGTATATTATTGGATTCATCTTATGATTTAGATTTCTTTAGAAGATATTGGAACCCTTGTGATGATGAGTTTTTTATTGAAAAATACATTGTTAAGTTTAACTTTGATTTTCCTCTTGAGTCTAATCTCATTGTTTGTAGGTCCCCAAGCCTTGGTGTGTGTGAGTCTTAGCTAGTAAACTCTACCATGGTGATGAATATTGTTGGATGTTGGGTATGTGTTATATTATTTAAAAAATAGATCCCATGTATTGTACAGGGATATGGGAGAAAAGGGGTTTGGGGTGTGCTTTGCACCCTCCTGGCTAGAAGGTTTCTGGGGATTGGAGGGCAAGATCCCCTGGAAAAAAAAATTGGTCCATTTTTTGTGGTTTTTTAGCACATGGTTTTTTGTTGATGGTTTTCTAATTCCGGTTAAGGCATTAGGGTTGTTTACTAATCCGGGTTAATGGATTATGGGTTTGTATGTTGCAGGATTCTATATGTATATTATATTGTAAACAATGAATATGATGAATAGAATATTAGAGCTGTGGATCTAAACAGGTTGTTAGTTTTCCTAGTTTCGGATTCCAGGGTAAAAATCTTTGTGTAATGTGTGTGTGTGCCATTGTATATTTTTTTATTTATTAAGAATATGTTTTTAGTAATTAATTGTACAAGGTTAAAATATGCATTTGGTATCATAGGAATTATTGGATTCAAGGGGATTCCTTTGCGGTCAAGGGTTTTGGCTTGGGTCTGTGGTAAACCTTGTTATAGTGGGAGATCTATGGTATTAATTCTTTAGGTGAGAAGAAATGGTGAGAAATTCGAAAATAGAGATAAGGAAATTTAATGGGTAAAGTTTTGAGTTGTGAAAGCTCAAAATGGAAGATTTGTTGGTGGACAAATATCAGTGGATTATTGTGGATCTAGGTATTGAACCTACAAGAACATTAGAAAAAGACTAGAAAATATTGGATCAGAAGGCTTAGACCACAATCCAATTGTGTCTCTCAAATTCAGTATTGTTGAATGTGTCAAGGGAAGCTAAAACCAAAACATTATGGGATAAGTTGGGGACTTTGTATAATTCTAAGTCCCTAGTAAACAAATTGTTCCCACAAAAGAAGTTGTATAACCTGAGGATGAAAGATGGACAATTGGTGACAGAGCATCTGAACACCTTCAATACTCTGGTAAGTTAGTTATTGTCTGTTGATATTAAAATTTTAGATGAAGATAAGTGTATCATTTTATTGTTCTCTTTACCAAACTCGCGGGATAGTCTATTTTTTTTCCATAGGTAGTAATACAACTACTTTAAGCTTCGATGATGTATTATTTGCAAGAGGACTCTCTCAAGAAATAAATATTCTAAGTCCTCAAGTGGGAGATCTAAATCTAAGGGTATATATAAATCTCTCGAAAAGTTTGTAAAGGTATGCTAGAGATGTGGAAAAGAAGGAAAATAAAAGAAGCAATGTAGATCCAAAAGTGTTGAGAGAGGGATGGTATCTAAAGATTCTTCTTCTATAGAAGAAAAAATCTCCTGGGAAGAAGGGGATGTGTAATTGGCTTCATCAAGAACCCATTAAAATCATGAGGCATGGATGATTGATTGATCTTAATATGAAAATTATGATGGAGGTGATGTTTTCCTAGGAGATGACTCAACAACAAAAATTATAGGATGAGGAATAGTCAAGTTGAAGCTGATGGATAAACTCCACACAAGCACTCCACACATCTGACTCCACACATGTGTGGTTCTATGAATATGAAAATTATGATGGAGGTGATGAATCGACAAAAAAAATCATAGGATGAGGAATATTCAAGTTGAAGCTCATGGATAGAAGGATTAGAACACTTCTTGGTGTTCATCACATCCCAGGATTGGACATAAATTTTATTTTTATAAGAAAAACAAATTATGCAGGGGTAAAAATTTTGTTTGAGAAAGAAACATCCAGGATGGTTCAATGAGAAATGGTGTTGCTAAAGGGAGTTTGGATTATAAATATATATAATATGCAGGGAAGAACTATTAGTTATGAGTGTAATAGTTCCATTGTTCTTGAGATTGGAGTTGAAGAGTAAAAATCTCCTACAATCTATGGAGAAAAGGCTATGTTGTGGCATCAAAGACTGGGCAATATCGGAGAGAAGGGATTTTGAATACTACGTTGTAAAGGTATGGTTGAAGGTATTTCTAAATGCTCTTAGGATTTTTGTTTCTATGAACGTTGTGTACATGGGAAGCAGAATCGAGTAAGATTCATTTCTAGTGCAACGAGGGTAGAGGGAATTTTACAGTTGGTGCACAGCGATGTGTTTGTACCTATAATGGTTCCATAACTAGGAAAATATGGGTACTATGTCTCATTTATAGATGACTTCTCAAGGAATAAATGGATATATTTCCTCGGGAAGAAATTTGAATTCTTTTATAGGTTTAAAGAGTTTAATTCTCTAGTGGAAAATCAAACATAGAAAATAATTAAGGCAAAGGATGGATAATGGTGGTTAGTTCTGCAAAAATGAATTCAAATATTTATGTAAGAAGTGTGGTATATCAAGGAATAAGACTACTCCATACACACCTCACCAAAATGGAGTTGCAGAAAGGATGAACATGACGTTGATGGAAAAAGCAAGGTGCATGCTCTGTGGTACCAAGTTAGGACATGAATTATGGACAAAGGAAGTGGTTACTACATGTTACCTAGTCAATCAATCACCCTCATCAACACTGGATGACAAAAATCTACACAGGGCATGGACTAGAAAGAAACCCTCTCTCACACATCTGAGGGTATTTGGTTGTGAGGCCTATGTTCAAATTCCATAGAAAAACATGAGTAAGCTAGATACAAAGGATGAAACATTTATCTTTAATATTTATTGGGTATAAATATGGTTTGAAAGGTTATAAGCTTTGGAACCCAAAAACTAAGAAGGTAGTGTATAGCCAAGATGTGGTATTTAAATAAATCAAAGATGTTTTCAAATAGGAAGTCCTACCAAGGAAGAAAGAACTAGAGAAAATAGAGTTTGAGTTGAAGTATGATGAATTAGACTCTATAGAAGAATAGGAATCAGAAGAAGAACATCCTCATACTCTAGTTTTGAGGAGATCGGTTTACGAAAGAAGACAACCAGAAAGGTATACTCCACCTGATTTTTGTTCAAATTTTTCTTTGTCTATTACTGATGATGATCCTATAACTATTAGGGAGGAAGTGGATTCACGAGATAGAAAACTCTAGAAAAATGCCATGGTTGAAGAAATGGCAGCCTTGGATAAGAATGAGTCTTGCATTGTAGTGGAGTTGTCGACTAGAAGAAATTACATTGGTAGAAAATGGGTGTTCAAAAATAATCTAAGTGCAGAAGGAAAAGTGGAGAAATAAAAATCTTAATTAATAGAAAAAAGTTATTCCCGGGTTGAGGGAATTGACTTTGGTGAGATTTTTTCTCATGTTGTCAAGTTAAATTCTATTAGATTTATTTTATTTGTTGCTCCTACATTTGATTTTTAAATAAAACAAATGGATGTGAAGACAAAATTCCTACATGGGGATCTGGAAGAAGAAATCTACATGAAGCAACCGGAAGGCTTTGTTGTGAAGGGAAAGAAGGAGCCAATATGCAAGCTAGAAAATTCCCTGTATGGGTTAAAGAAATCACCAAGTATGTGGTATCAAAAATTTGATACTTATATGTCGGGACTTGGCTTCACAAGGAGAAAAGCGGATCATTGTATGTATTTCAAATCATTTGGTGATCATCTTATTTATTTGGTCTTGTATGTGGATGATATGTTGTTGATAGGAAATAACAAAGAGATTATCTAGGATGTGAAAACACAGTTGTCCTGTAAATTTGACATGAAGTATCTTGGTGCTGCAAATTTTATTTTCGCCATGGAAATTAAAAGAGATCGAAAAAAAAAGAAACTCAGATTAATCAGAGGAAATATATCGAAAAAATATTGCAAAGGTTTAATATGCAAGAATGTAAAACGGTCAAGGTTCCTATTCTTGTAGGTGTAAATTTATATCTGGATTAGTGTCCCAAGATACATTAAGAGGAAGATGGCATGTCCCATGTTCCATATGCAAGTGCAGTTTGATATTTTATTTACGCAATGATCTACACTAGACCGTACATTGCACATGAAGTTGGAATTTTGAGTAGGTATATGTCAAACCAGGGAAGGAGAATTAGACAATAGTAAACAAGGTTTTTAGGTATTTTTATGGCACTGCTAGTTATGGATTATGCTACCAAGGAAGAATAGGATTGGACAAAGTGTTGGACATACATGTCTTTGTGGATGCAGATTGGGTTGTATATATGGATTGTAGAAGATCTACAAGATGGTATGTGTTTAACTTGTTTGGAGGAGCAATCAATTGGGTGAGAAAAAGATAGTCTATAGTCGCACTCTCAACTATAGAATCTTAATACATGGAAGCCACTCATGAAAGAAAGGAAGTAGTATGGTTACATAGATTTTGTTCAAGTATTGAGTTTGTAAAACTAGTTGTAAGGATAGATTGTGACAGTCAGAGTGAAATAATTCTAGTGAAGATCCCAACTTATCATTCAAAGACAAAGCATATTGATGTTCAGTATCACTTTGTGAGAGACGTTTGAAGACAATAAGGCATTGTTGATGAATGTGTAAACTTTGGAGAATGTCAAAAATTCATTAAAAACGTATGTGAGCACTCAGAAGTTCTCTTGGTGTAGAGGATATATCAACATTATTTCTCTATATTGTTGACTATGTAATCCTGAAACCCCCTATATGCAAAGAAAAAAACAAGAGAGAGAATGTTGGGTATGTGTTATATTCTTTGTAAAATTGATCCCATGTAATGTACATTGATATGAGAGAAGAGGGTTCTGGTAGGTTCTTTCCACCCCCCAACCAGAAGGTTTGCGAGGGTTCGAGGGAGAGATCCCTAGAGAAAAACAATTGGTCCATTTTTTGTTGTTTTTCGGCACATGGTTTTTTTCCGATGGTTTTATAATTTTGGTTAAGGAATTAGGGTTGTTGACTAGTTGAAGTCAATGGATTAGGGGTTTGGATTCTGTGGGATCCTATGTTTATATTGTATTGTAAATAATGAATATGATGAATATAATATTAGAGGTGTGGTTCTAAACAAGTTGTTGGTTTTCCCGGTTTGGGTTTCTAGGGTAAAAATCTTTGTGTAATGTGTGTCTATGCCATTGTATTTTTTTGTTTTATTAATAATTTATTTGTAGTAATTTATTGTGCAAGGTTAAAATATACATTGAATATATCAAATGTTAAAATAGCCCTATTCAAGTAACTCTCAATAGGTCTTTGTATTTGGATCTAAATTTATATTTTATCTTGCTATCGTTATTTCTTGGGTATGAGACTTTTAACTAGACTCGTGGTTTCTTATAGATCCTGCTTTGTGCATTTTTTGACCTAGTCCTTTATATTTTAAATCTTGCATATGGTTTTATATTACCCACCTATTGTGATGCATTTAAACCTTTTTCCACCCAAATTTTCCATGGGGCCAAACTTGTTGGATATTGGCATGTTAATGTTTCCTATCTACATTTTGCACCAATCCAATAGAAGATCCTACCTAACATGGGATACTATAGTCAACACCCATTTTCCATTTTGGAACCCATGTTGATTTTTTCTCATAGGCTGTTAAGGTCCTAACCTGCACATAGGTAGATCAATGTTTTCGGATGTAATAAAGGTCAATATTAATAAGGCCTTTCAATAAAATAGAATAAGGTGGATGTAAGAAGACCTAATAGAAGCTTCCGCTTCTAGACGGATCTTCCTCTAGATGCTTCTCTTAATAAACATATTTAGTATAAATAAGGGTCGAGGGTATGAGAACCCTAGCTAGGAGATTATTGTAACAGAGCGCTACTCGACTGGAGGCTGCCCCCTCGAAGAGGCCTGTGAACATTGCTTTCTAAATCAAAGTAGTATTTCTATTGCTATTTTGTATATCATTTCTGTGTATTGTGAAGATTATGCTGGATATTTTACTGTTATTCTACCATTTCTAGCATTTTATTTCTGTTCTGCATATTTTATATATTTGGTATCTTGTAAGTGGTATCAGAGCACTTTCCTTGGCATAAATTGTGGGTATTTTTTTTCCAGGGTAGAGACATATTTCGGCGTCTTTAAGCCACAGATATCTGTCATTACGTGCATAAACCTACGATTGAAGGATTCTTACACGCAGGAAATACAAGTGGTTCTTAAGCGCACATCTGTTGGCCACCCTTGTAACCCCTGTTGGTA